>BGPR01017155.1:0-23533 GCA_013235015.1 Araneus ventricosus
TTTTAGAAAAACACATTTTCAAATTTTTCCGGTTAGTTGAGCTTTCTGGATACTTGTATGCAGGATAATCGAGAATTTACTGTATTTAGAAGGGGCGAAAAATCTATTTTTAAGCACTTCAATAGTCAAGTGAGGAATTCCATACATTTTCATGCAAAAAGGACACTCTAAATGCGGCGGAAAGTTTCGTTTTGTTGAGTGGAGGAAAATATTCTTTAGAGCAGTGGTCCCCATCCCCCGGTCCGTGGATCAAATGGTACCGGGCCGCCCAAGGAGCATTAAATTATTTCCATTTTTATAAGCTTTTATTCAACTGGACTGTCTTCCTTCAAATCTTGTGAATGATTTCTTATCCCCAGATGGAATCGTCTCGTTGCAAAGAAACAAGCTCTCATTGATTTAGCGTTCTAGTGAGTTAAAATGTTAAATCACTTTATATTCATTTTTTGGTGCAACTGTATTTTATTTTGAATATGTTTAAATATTTGTTTATTAAAAAAACAATTATTAAAAAATGTTTTTAATGTTTAAATACAACTAAATTAAAATTATTAAATAAAAACAATCTAAAATATAAATAATCAACGTCCCCCCTCAGCGGGCCGCGGTAAAATTATCAAACGTTGACCGGTCCACGGCGATAAAAAGGTTGGGGAGCACTGCTTTAGAGGACACCCTTAAAAAATCATTGGGAAAATAGAAAAGGAACAACGAAAATCAATAACAATCACGAATCCCCTTATCAAAACTAATTAATGTTTCAAAAAATGCATGCTAGAAGTTCGATAAAAGAGTTTGTAAAGATTGTAATAAGCAATAGCACTTGCAGACTTAATTTTATAATTTTCAATTTCAAATAAATAATTTTGGAAAAAAAAGAATCTTGCCAAAAGAAAAGAAGTCTCGATTTAAAACTGTCTCTATAAACCAAATTTTTGGTCATCTGAAGTGATTATGGTCCCAAAAAGTAAAATAATGAAGGTTCTACTGCATGTTTATTATCATAGTTGGCTTGATATACCAGTTTCATGTACACCCATCAATAGAAGCGAATGTATTTACATGTAAATATTCTTGAATTCACTGAACTTCTCATGCAAGTCAGCCACAAAATTCCTAAAACCTCTTTGCTAAACTGCTCTTATATTAGTTTAATAATGTAACTCATTTTTTCAGTAACCTCTTAAAGAGATAAAAGATAAACCGAACCACATAAGCTGGCGTTACAATAAATACTTACAAAGTAAATAATTGAATAATATTTTATTTCTTAGATTTCCCACATCATAAGTAACTATCATTCTGTTGCTTTATTTATACATATTGGTTATTGAAATGCATTTAGGATATCTTAAAAATCCCCTCATAAATAAAAATGAAAGACAAGTTAACTTAATATTGAGAACCAACACTAACTAAATCCTAACAGCGAAAAAACATTGGACACAAGTAGTCTTTCAAGCTGGTAATTTTAGTTATTTTTAAAGCAATCAACTAACTTTTTGAAAATTGAGAACACCAGTTGGTTCTACTATTACATTAATACCACAGAATCCATTTTTAAATTTAACTGAATAAAACGTACAGAATAAATGTTCCTCACAGAATTTGTTACGTAACGACAGAATCAGGGTTGAAGAGATGAGTATAAATAGCGCATAAAAATAGAAATATATTTCTACCCAAATCGAAACAGAAAATGTTATACATCTAGTATTTTACATTCAGCGAAATCTCAAGTTAATGGTACGCTGATGGTCACGAGTAACTCATCATTAATGAACGATACCACCCACATTTATATCCATATGTGGAATTAAACAATTTAAAATAGTTTTTTTAACACAAAATATTGAATATTGGTGTTCAAATCCAAATTCTTTTCAAATAATTCAATTACTTTTAAACAACAATGGTAATATATTCAGGACTACTTAACTGGACACAATGTTATAACGAACAATTTTCCTAGTAATATCAACTGAAGTTGTCTCCAATTATAGTAACATCAGTGTTCTATCTTGCATATTTTCTCTGCATACAGTAGATTCATGTCAAAATTATCATTTCAATATTTAAATGTTATTTTAAGCACTAAACTTTCTTACATTATAAAGTAACAAATTGAATTTGTGAGAATACACATTGCACTATCTACAAAATACATGCAACCTAAATCAGTCTTTTATAAACATACTTTTGCTGTAACAAAAAGGAAAAACGTGATCCTTTCACTATATATGCTTGTACATAAAAAAAGAACCAATATTCAGTACAAACTTAAATAAATGCAATATTGTATGTATACATTTAAATTATTATCTAATCATTTTGATTTAAAACTTTTATTACTGAAATTCATTATCATCATTTAAAGCTGTTATTGTTATTCCAACCACCGACTATTATTTAAAGCAAAATCTGAATCATTTGGCAGCAAACTGGCTAACGAATTGATTCAATACATTCTAAATATCAAAACAGATCGCATTTATCGACAACAAAAGTAAAACTTACTCATTCAATCCGCTGTCGTCACGTCGTCTTTTCCCCAAAGATGTTGGCAAAACATCCGAATAGTAGAAAGGATTAATATTCGCTTCTAATTGTGGAGATCGAAATGTGACCGGCGTATTTCTAGCATGAAGCAAATTGTGATTTTTGTCCGTTGCAAACAGTCTCGTTTTAGTCCTATTGCATTCAACTGTTGACAGTTCGGAACGTTTCAGCAAAGTTTTGGGGGACTTCGGAGATCCGAAGAGTCTCAAGGCCCTCACCTTTCGGTAGGGGGGCGTAGTATCCTCATCATTGGATCGTATCTGTCTCAGAACGGGACGCCTCATACGAACGTTCATACTGACCACAGAATCTGTCGATGAATTGAGGCGATCTTCATCACTCACGGATGATAAACTCGTATTTGTTTCGATCGGACTACTGTCTGCAGTTTTTACAGGAGAAGATGTGTACAATGCTACTGGTGGAACTGAATCGTCACCATGGTCATCAGCTTCTTCACTGTCGCTGAACATCAACTGCTTTACGATATGGTCGTCGTCGTCAGCGGATTGCGATCCTGGGGACATCATCCTTCCCGATTACAAATAACTATGATAAACAAATATACCATGCGAATCAGCATTCAAGATAAAAGTACAGTGATAAAAATGACAAATTCTGATACCGGTTTCTTCGAATACGCTTTCACAAATGGCGGGCGAATGCTTAACCGCTCGATAACTAAAGTCAGCCTATCACGAACCTACAGTTAAGAGTGCCGGAATTGGCGACTTTTCGCGAATTGGTTCTCAAGTTTTCGAGATGTTAATAATTTTTTTTCTTCTTTCCCGCTTGAAAGATGAACGTGTGTATAATGTAATAATCTCTTTCGTATGTTTTCAATTATTTTGTTAGTTCTATATACTGTTTTTACCAGCATCGGTTTTCGGTTTCCTTTTGTAAGACTTAGTACGTCCGATGAAAATAAGAATTTTTTTTGTGATTTATCTGTTGATGTTAAAAATAAATAAATATGTATAAGATTTTATCACGATTCACCTAGTGAGGCAATAAAGTATTATTTATTTACTTTGGCTGTGATTCATTCCATTTTTTTAAAATTGTTTATTCATTTATTATTTTATTTCATTTTTTGAAATTCATAACGTTTTTAAATATAATTCTGATTTCATTTGCAGAATTTTACTGCTCGAGGTGAGTTTTTATTTTATAAATTAAATATTTTCCGCTTCGTTAGCCAAGGTTTTAAAGTATGTGAACTTTTTCACCTTTATTGGCGCAATGCTGCGCGATTCGCTTTGAACTGAAACGAAACTTTAAGGGCAAATTTTCTGAAACCAAAACTTCAAATATTGTGTATAAACATAAAATCCATAACACAAAAATATGTGACTATAATTTTTAAAAAATTAATTAACTATTATTAAAAGGATTTTTATTAATAAAGCAATTTTTAAGGTTTTCTGAATTTTGATCAACTATTTTTCTATTGTTTTAATTTGTTTTGTTTTTATTTAGTTTCTCTTCAATTACTTTTTAGAATTATAGAAATTAATGACATTTAAATATTCCAATATTACTGAACGGGGGAAAAGCAAATTACTAGGAACTAAAATAATGCAGTAAGAATTTATTTAATGCGTATGGTATTTTCTCATACTCAAAACAAGTCATTAGAATTAAGGCAGTCTTGACGAAATCACGAGCAAAAAAATTGAAAATGGCAAACTCAAATTGCAACATTAATTTCGGAATGCTTAATTTTCATGATGAATCATGTTTGTTATTACGTTGTACATATCCATTGGATCATTTCGTCTGGTTTGGAAGCTTGGGTTTTTTTTGTGTGCGGACATCGTCATTTTGAACGGTAGTCATATGACGAGAATGGCAAATGAGCTAACACATGGCTCCCCAAACTTCCACTCCCCACCAACATGAGAGCGTTTTCGCCCATGACGACAGATTTAACATGCACCGGAATCATATGGATCTTCTATGGCAGTGGTTCCCAACCCATGGGTCGCTGCCCACTTATGGGCCTCGGATAGCTTGTGGCGCACCGTGCTACGCCATCTTACTCTAATGTATATTAGCCAATATCCGCCTCCGGACATTGGGAATTCCTTTTGTCTAGTGGTTAGGATCTTCGGCTCGGAGCCGAAAGGTCCTCGTTTCTATCCCGCCGCCAAAGTGGTGATCTAAAAGAAAAGCCAGAAGAACGAGAAGTTGTAGTGGGAAAAAATGTTGATGATTCTAAAGATAATTTCTCAAAGACACTTCCTTGGAACTTTGGTGGTTTAAAGGAGTTTGCAGCTTCCCTTGTTTCCAGAGTTGATGATTTTCCGACTGCAAATGGACTTGGACTCAATATATGCACGACTTTCTGTTGAAACAATGAAGTGTTAGAAGCTTTTCTGGAATTGTTTGAAGATTCATCATGCTCTATGCACAAAGCCTGTTACGCATTTCACAGCACGCGAAGTCTATGATCATTTTCATAGCACAAAGTCTGCACGTGCCTGCGCACCACCAATCTGGGCAGCAATCTGCGCACATCGCTTCCTTGATATTCAGATAATATCAAACGAGCTGGAGGTTGCTCCTGTGGCGCACCGTGCTACGCCATCTTACTCTAATGTTTATTAGTCAATATCCGCCTCCGGACATTGGGAATTCCTTTTGTCTAGGGGTTAGGAACTTCGGCTCGGAACCGAAAGGTCCCCGTTTCTATCCCGCTGCCAAAAGCTTATTAATGGGCCGCGAAATGCTAGACAAGAGTCAAAGTCAGGGGAGCTTCAAGAGTCTTCAATTGTTTCTTGCTTTATAAAACAATATATTTTTATTCCTTTTACAGTAAGCTTCACTAATTACTAGCATATAAGGGCATCTAATATACACGTGTCCACACTTATCGTGGTCCAAAAGCTAATTTCTAAACCGTTAGATACACTATATGCCCAAAAGTATCCGGACACTTGCAGATTTTCACATTTTTTAGAATTTCTCCAGAATGGTTTAACTGACTGCCTTTAAACTTCGGACATGTAAGGAATAGACAATTACTCACATTTTACATTGAATATTCGGGCCTGCGGGCAATTAGGGGACCATCTAAAAACTGATGAAGACAAAAACGTTTTTGGCCCACCCCGCTTCACAGAATACTGATAACAAGATGAAACTTTCAGAAATGGTAATGTATAATGTACATAATATTTACAGGAATTTTCGTAAACACAGCACAGATATTTGGGAAGATATAAAGGTTTTCTTAAAAAATCTCAAATTTTCCCACCTGTTTTTTTGCTTATAACATGCATAGTTTTTTGTTATATTATACGAAACTTACAGAAAAGATGACAATATGTTAGAAAAGCATTTTGTAAAAATTTGGAAAAGAATGTTTGAATATTACAGGAATTATGAGCATTTTTAGTAAATAATGTTTTACTGAGCATGCGCGAAACATAGTGTAATTTTTCTTTCACAACTTTAAAGCCAGATATATAGGGCAACTTATATAAAAAAATTCAGTTCAATATCATGACTATTCAGAAAGATATCGGCATTATAACGAGCAGAATTTTAGCTCCTGTCGAAGAGAAACTAAAAGATGAGGGGCTGTACACAAATTGATATTTTTTAGACTTATATCTTTAAATAGTTATATTGAATTGTATAGTGGTTAGAATTTGCTGAATACCCATGAACAAATCTAATATTTGTAACGAATAAAAAATATATATATGTAGAATTATTAAAATATTTTAAGAAAATAAATTAATTAGATAAAAAATCGTCTCGCCATAAAAGAAATATATTTAAAAATATCGATTGGCCGTAAAATTGTAATATGTAACTTGTTAATAACCATGTAAATAATATAATTAAAGTAGTAAAATTTTTGTTATTTATAGTGCGTAATTAGCTGGATTTTAAGTTATGCACGTAATTGATAAGCCTTCATGCGTATTCAGCAAATTCTAACCACTATAACAATTCAATATAATTATTTAATGATATGTTTAAAAATATCAATTTGAGTACAACCCCTCATCTTTTAGCTTCTCTTCGACAGGAGCTAAAATTCTGTTCGTTATAATGCCGATATCTTTCTGAATAGTCATGATATTGAACTGAATTTTTTTTATATAAGTTGCCCTATATATCTGGCTTTAAAGTTGCGAAAGAAAAATTACACTATGTTTCGCGCATGCGCAGTAAAACATTATTTACTAAAAATGCTCATAATTCCTGTAATATTCAAAAATTCTTTTCCAAATTTTTACAAAATGCTTCTCTAACCTATTGTACCTTTTCCGTAAGTTTCGTATAATATAACAGAAAATTCTGCATGTTATAAGCAAAAAACAGGTGGGAAAATTTGAGATTTTTTAAGAAAACATTTATATCTTCCCCAATATTTGTTCTGAGTTTACGAAAATTCCTGTAAATATTATGCACATTATATGTTACCATTTCTGAAAGTTTCATCTTGTTATGAGTATTCTGTGAAGCGGCGTGGGCCAAAATCCTTTTTATCTCCATCAGTTTGTAGACGGTCCCTTAATTGCCCTCAGAGCCGAATCTTCAATGTAAAATGTGAGTTATTGTCTATTCATTACATGTCCGAAGTTTAAAGGCAGCCAGTTAAACCATTCCGGAGAAATTCTAAAAAATGTGAAAATCTGCAAGTGTCCGGATACTTTTGGGCATATAGTGTATGGTTCCAATTGGAAAAATGCTTTGAATGAAGGGGAGAATTATATTTTATGTTTTTAGAGTCACTAAATATATTTCTGAAAAAATTACGAATTCTAACTTTTTATACGGTTCCACCGGTCCTATCAGTCATATTTAGTAAAATATTCTTGACAATCTAAGATTTTAAACAAAAAAGCCCTACTCTTCAGCGACTAAAACAGAGCGAGTTATGGAGCTCTGAATTTCATGATTTTTACCAATCAGCGGCCTCGTCGAGCAACTGATGCGCATTGATTGGTGAATCGTCTGCAAGACGGCTATTAAAATGGTGTAAAGTGGTCTAAGTCAGCGATATTCAAAGCTCCATAATCGGTCAGTTTTAGTCGCAGAAGAGTGGGACTCTTTTTGTTTAAAATGTTAGAATGTCAAAAATATTTTACTAAATATGACTGATAGGACCGGGGGACCGTATAAAAAGTTAGAATTCGTAACTTTTTCAGGAATATGTTTATTCACTCAAAAACATATAATTCTTCCCTTCATTTAAAGCATTTTTCCAATTGGAACTATATGTCTATCTCCAAAGATTTAGAAATTAGCTATTGGACCACGATAAGTGTGGACACCCTGTATAACATATGTGTTTGTAATTTTTTACTTGTATATTTAGTTAGTGGTCCTCAAAATATTTTTTTACACAACAGGTGGTCCTCACAACCAAAAAGGTTGGGAAACACTGTTCTTTGGGATTCGGTGTCGAACCTGCTATCCTAAACCCGCGATTTTACCATCAGGCCAATGCGGTCCTTATTTAGTATGTTACAAACTTTCACTGCAGGCAGTGGCGAATCTAGGATTCCGGTCTGGGGGGGGGCGCGCTGAGGTCATAAAAACTTTGTATCATCGTGATGAATGTCAAACCTCAAGGCTAAAGTAAACCAAAACTCTTTAACTTTACAGACTTCACTCACCTGACAATAAGAATCATAAAGAACAATACAATGCTTTCGATAATTTAATAAAAACTACAATGAAATAACTAGCCAAAAAATATCTTCGACCGCGTCAAAGCTAAAAGTAGAAGTGGAATGACTACAAAAGTAGGAAAATTTTCGAGCCTGTCAAGCCAGAAAGCAATGTTAAAACGTTATTATTTTTTTAAAAGGAAGAAATTAAGAAAAAACAGTTGTAATGATGTTAAATAAAATCAAGAATTCTGGCTTGGCTCTGGGGGGGCTGTAGCCCGATAGCCCCCCCCCCGGATTCGCCACTGACTGCAGGTGTTCAAACCGATGGCGGAGAAATCCTGTCTATTCGATGCCTGTGTGATGGGGGTTCTACGCGAACCTGCATTAAGAGAGAAGCCGCTGACTTGCTGGGGTTAAAGGTTATCTGTCTACGCATTCTGGAACCGCCTAGGGAAGCGACAAATTTACGATGTGGTCCAACTCTCCTTACGGAACCGAAAGGACCCTTCGCGTAAAATACAAATAAGCGCGGTAGTGATTGAAAATATTATAGTAGGGGACAGTAATACATTAACAAACTTATAAATTGATTAAATTAATTAAATAATAAAAATTCATAGTATTATATATAAAGGCGCAAATGCAGCTATTTATAATATAATACAGAAGCAAAAATTAGATAAACTAAACAAAAATTAAAATGAAACAAAAAGAAAGAAAAACGTAAAGACAAAAAAACAGCAAATTTAGACAAGAACAATGACAATACATCTTTAATCGTAAGAAAGCAACAGCCTCAAGTTGTTGCATCAACAGAAGGTTGAAACGATAATATTTAAAACACATAAAAATATATAAAAATGAATTTCGAAAGTAAAAATTGTTCAAAAAGGAAGAAATGAAAAAGGAATCGAATGGTGAACTTTATCGAAGACCACTCACCATAAAGATTCCAAAATTAGACAAGATTTTCTGTCAATTAATTATAGTAGGGGAGATTGAAGTTCCCCGGATTGGGTAAGGAATTTTGCCTCTGAAAGGGGGATTCTGAAGAAGTGCTAATTGGGTCAGATTTCATTTGGGAAGCTCTAAAGGATGCGAATGTAAGAATTAATGCGCGTCTGGTAGCAACGGATAGTATTTTTGGGTTTGTTGTTCAGGGAAAGAAGAGAGAATCTAATTGTGGTGAAGTGCATGTCAATCTTCTAAGGGTTATAAATTAAAGTATGATAGAGTTAAGGATTTATCGAAATTGGAAGCGATGGGTTTAAATCCAAAAAAGGAAATACCCCATTCGGATTCAGAAATCCTAGAAGCGTTCGAACAAAACGCAACGTATGAAAACAACGGATACGGAACGAAATTATTATGGCAAGATAATCATAAAGGGTTAAATGATAATTATGAAATTGCTAGGCACCGTCTATTTAGCTGAAGGTATCCGACTGGTTTAAAATCGCCTTTTTTGATGAAATTATCAAAAAAAAAATATGACTTAATTTTGTAGCCTGTTTAATCATCTTTCTAAAACTCTCTAACTTTTTACTCTATGTGAATTACAAATGGAGTTATAGCTGTTTTATTACCGAACTGTAAGCATTATTTTAAGTTGCATGAAAACTTTAAGTGTGTTTTCTGAGAAATGATATTTTGGAGGAAAACTGTCGACCGTAACAATGATTTCTCAAAACGTTATTCAAGTATTGATATGAAATTTTCTGAGATTGTTTTCTGTAATATGCTTGATGTTTTCCTCTAAAAACGAAGGTCAATTTTAAAATCAAGTAATATTTTTAAGTGTTTAAACATAAGCGAAAAGCATTTTTTATGAAAAATTACCAGTTTAGTAACTATGTTCAGCTATATCTCAAAACTATTTTGAAGTACAAGAAAGATTTTCGAGCATAACACAGATAACTGTCATAAAAATGTAGTCCTACAAGGATTTATGTATATTTAAAATATGATTTTGTCTACGGCTGTTAGCGTAAGGCAAATATTTCAGTCATTTTTCCTCAAATTTCTCAGTTTTTTAAAAAATGATTATTTTGAAAGCTTAATTTTACAATATTTTCAAAGTTTTAAAACATATGCAGTTGAAAAATAACATTAAAAAATATATATAAGTTATTTTTCAAAAAAATGTCTCCGAACACAGTCGGATACCTTAAATAAAGGGTTTAAGCGGAATGAGAATTTTTATTCGAAATATAAGGCTATTAATAACTCACAGTTAGAAGATAATATTATGTTAGAAATTAATTGTGAATCAAAAAATGACGTAAGTAAAGGTTATTGCATGCCTCATCGCGGAGTAGTTAAAGAATTAAAAGAAACTACTAAACTAAGAATATGTTACGATGCCTCATCCAAGGCGAACAATGAAATGTCCCTTAACAATCCTTTAGATTGCAGTCCCAATCTCAATCCTGATTTGATTAAAATTATCCTAAAATTTGGATACTACCCTATAGAATTTTGCGCGGATATTCAGGGAGAATTTTTAGAGGTAGGAATTGTTGAGGAAGAACGTAAGTTTTTGCAGACTTTATGGGGTGAGGAAGGAGAGACAAATCTCACTTTGGATGATCATGCAGTCAGAATCCTTCAGACGCAACGCGTGCCATTTTTGTATAAAATGACCTTTTCTGCGTTGAATGAACTGTACGCTAATGACTTAATCAGAAGTTATTACTCTTTGGAAGAGACTGCGTTGATATGTAAAGAAGCTACTAGTATTCTTAGTGAAGCAAGCGTGAATATGCATCAATGGACAACGAACTCTCCGTCTCTCTTTGAAATGTGGAGAGAAAATGATTCAGAATGCCGACAATCATCGTCAGACTCTGATATCCCATTAAAGAATTTAGAATTAATTTGGGATAATAAAAAGGAGACTCTGAACTTTGCATTTAACTTATTGCAACAATTCAGTGATAAGATTACGACAAAGGGAGTCGCAGTAAGTGTGCCCTGTGACCCACTAGATATTCTGACACCTTTCACAGTTCTCATCAAGCTATTGATTCAAAAACTGTGATTGATATTTTTTAAACTTATATCTTTAAATAGTTATATTGAATTGTATAGTGGTTAGAATTTGCTGAATACCCATGAACATATCTAATATTCGTAACGAATAAAAAATATATATGTAGAATTATTAAAATATTTTAAGAAAAGAAATTAATTAGATAAAAAACCGTCTCGCCATGAAAGAAATATATTTAAAAATATCGTTTGGCCGTAAAATTGTACTATATAACTTGTTAATAATCATGTAAATAATATAATTAAAGTAATAAAATTTTTGTTATTTATAGTGCCTAATTAGCTGGAATTTAAGTTATGCACGTAATTGATAAGTCTTCATGGGTATTCAGCAAATTCTAACCACTATACAATTCAATATAACTATTTAAAGATATAAGTCTAAAAAATATCAATTTGTGTAGAACCCCTCATCTTTTAGCTTCTCTTCGACAGTAGCTAAAATTCCGCTCGTTGTAATGCCGATATCTTTCTGAATAGTAATGATATTGAACTGAATGTTTCTATATAAGTTGCCCTATATATCTGGGTTTAAAGTTGCGAAAGAAAAATTACACTATGTTTCGCGCATGCGCAGTAAAACATTATTTACTAAACATGTTCATAATTCCTGTAATATTCAAATATTCTTTTCCAAATTTTTACAAAATGCGTTTCTATCATATTGTCATTTTTTCTGTAAATTTCGTATAATATAACAGAAAACTCTGCATGTTATACGCAAAACACAGGTGGGAAAATTTGAGATTTTTTAAGAAAACCTTTATATCTTCCCAAATATTTGTGTTGAGTTTACGAAAATTCCTGTAAATATTATGCACATTATACGTTACCAGTTCTGAAAGTTTCATCTTGTTATCAGTATTTTGTAAAGCGGGGTGGGCCAAAAACTTTTTTGTCTTCATCAGTTTGTAGACGGTCCCCTAATTGCCCTAGGGACCGAATTTTCAATGTAAAATGTGAGTTATTGTCTATTCTTTAGATGCCCGAAGTTTAAAGGCAGTCAGTTAAACCATTCCGGAGAAATTCTTAAAAATGTGAAAATCTGCAAATGTCCGGATACTTTTGGGCATATAGTGTAACTTCAGGATGAAACATCCAAACGACGCTAAGGCCAATTTCATCGTCTCTAAATCTCGACTGACCCCTCTAGGGACAGTTACCTTACCTCGCCTAGAATTGCTGGGATCCGTGGCTTTAGCTAGACTTTGCGTTTGCCTGAGCAAAACATTTCCGTTAATAAAGGAAGGTAGCATCCCTTTTTGGAGTGATTCACAAATTTGCTTGCATCGCGTCAAGAGTGTTTCAATACTATGGAAACATTATGTCCAAAATAAGGAGAATGAAATTAAAGAGGAAACTGACCCCATGAACTGGTACTCCTGCGACGGGAAAACTAACCCAGCAAGCAAGCTCACTCGTGGCATAACCATTCATAATCTGATGATTGATGAAACCTGGTGGACAGATCCATCGTGGCTATTAGAGCTCGATATCGCAACTAAGGGAAAGACATTAACTGCTGATAAAGAATCAGTTGAAAGACAGAAAGCAATGATGACCTTGCAAATGACTATGAACTCAAAATACTTCATTGCTATATATGCTTGAATTTAACAGAAATATGTTGGTATTTAAATGATGTTCACAGAGCTGAGTTCGCATTTTTTATTAGTTACCTCTTTGTTATTTAGTACGTGTTGTTTCAGAAAACTTTAAATTTTTCGGCCAGAAGATTGACGATATTTGCTAGTCATATTAACTAAGGTTATATAAATATATATGTCAACGTTAAAGCGTACAATTCAGTTATTCTATAGAATAACTAGTTATTCTATAGATTAACTGATCGAGTTAGTTAAAGTGTAAAATAAATTATTTATTTCACACTTTACCTAGTTATTCTATGAAATAACTAGGTATTCTATAGAATAACTAATGATAGACCGTTAAAGTGTAAAATAAACATTCTGACATTAAAACAAGTCCGTTTTTTCCTAAATTACGCACTGACTGAATATCAGCCATAACCGATGGAAAATTAAAACCACTATAACAGCGTCATAAAACTGTAATGTCGCTTTCTTGCCATATTATTCTTATAGTTGGAAAGAGAGATTTACAGGAATGCGTATTGGAAGGAAGTCAAAGACAGTCGACCTTGGCGGCAAACTTGGCGACTGTTTAGGCAACTTGGCGACAAAATAAAGGTTCCAGAATATACAGGAATTGTCTCGGTATCTCTATTAGGAACGAAGTTATGGACAAATTCCACTATAAACGCAGATTCCTTACATTCAATGAGCTAACGAAGCTACTAGGTTCCGTCTCCCGCTGCTAGCGAAGCCGTAGGATGTTTTTAAAGTTAAAAAAATCTTCTCGGTGCCCGCTTCAGATGCCGCAGGCATCACTAGCACAATTTTTCCTACTTCACGCGAGTATTTAAAACACGCAGATTCCTTACATTCAATGAGCTAGCGAAGCTACTAGGTTCCGGCTCCCGCTACTAGCGAAGACGTAGGATGTTTCTTAAAAATAAAAAAAAAATCCGGTGCCCACTTCAGATGCTGAAAATACAAATAACCAATCTGACTAAAAAACAGGCTGCATCATGTCGGCTATTTTACACTTTAACGATGCGTGGACCGTTATTCTATAGAATAACTAGTTAAAGTATAAAATAAAAGTTTATTTAACACTTTAACTGACTTGATCAGTTATTCTATAGAATAACTAGGTATTCTATGGAATAACGGATTTCATACTTTAACGGTAACATATATATTGTTTGGAATATCTTAAGTTTACAGGGATAAAATGTGTTCGAATTATGTTGCTATTCTGTAAACGTTATTTTCATACTTTCTGCTGGAATATAATATTATATTTTGCCTGTTACAATCACCTTGGACATTCTTTCAAGTCAAATATGTGTGTGAAAAATCGATGTTTTCAGAAATTGAAAATAATTGACTGATTTTTGACTATGTATATTTCATTTTTAAGCTCCTATTTTCTACAGTGGTTGAATGCTCAAACCCTTAGCAGTCTTACCGAATTGGTCAGGCAATAGAATTTCTGAATTATTTTAAGGTAAATTGGAATTAATCAAAAGATTTCTTTATCGGGAAAGGACACTAAACGATTTTTGGAAAAGGTGAAAGAAAGAATATCCTCTTCAGTTAAAAGGTGCAAATTTTAATAAAAATGTAAATGTAAAAACTGAATTTAACGTGAATGATATAGTGTTACTAGGTGAGGAGAAGGTTCCTAGACAACTGTGGAGAGATGGAAAGATCATTGATGTCCACAAAGGACGTGACATTAAGGTAAGATCTGTAACTATTAAAACAGCCACAGGTATAATGAAACGTCCTGTTGAATTGTTATACAACCTTGAAATTACGTCGAACGACTAAGTAGCATATTTAAGTGATTATTGAAAATTATTGTTATCGAAATGTAATTTGTAGTTTCGGTAATTAATTGTTTTGAATTTAATATGTTTAAATCCACTGTATTCCTAACGTAAATTTTATTGAATTTATATTTTGGATTTGGATTCATATTTGTTAATTTGAAATTGTATATTAAAATGTACATTTGATGAATTCCTTCATCGGGGTGGGATGATGTGGCAACTTGACTACAGTAATCCCCAGAAAGGGAAAAGTAGAACTGTCATCCCCACCCCCGCAGGGGGGCCGCGGTGGCCTAGTGGTAAGGTCTCGGCTTTGGAGCCGGAGGGTTCCAGACCCGAGACCCGATTCCACCGAAGATCCGCCGTGTATGGGGCCTGTTGCACGCTAAATCATACGTAGTGATCAAACGTCCTCCCGTAGGTGTGGCGTGGAAGTTTGGAGAGGGGGTGCCAGCTCAGGTGTCGTCCTCGTCATTTGACCGAGGTTCAAAATTACGAGGTCCGTCCTAAAATAGCCCTCGTGTTGCTTCAAAACGGGACGTTAATATAACTAAACTAAACTAAACCACCCCCCGCAGGGATTCATCCTCAGATTCCTTTTGACCCTACCCCCGAGCGGGTGTAGATTTTGATCCGGCTGTAAGCCATGTGATTTTTACTTGTATATATATATGTGTCGTAGTGGTGTTGTGTGTGTCAATAAAACCATAAAAGACAAACTGGATCTATTTTAAATTTGGATATAAAACCACACATAAGAAACCATTACACTGCCATTCAATACACACCCTTTTTAAAGAGTGTACACATCGAGGGGGATATTAGCAAACAGTTCTCTTTTCAAAAATACCCCCCTCATCCCCCCTCATAAAACTCTTCACCTGTTATCGGGGAGGGAAAGAGGGTGATAGCATCGACATTCGTGGGGGGCTGTTGTTAGAATTGTGGAATATCACACAAAAGTAGCTACAGCTTCCTGCACCCTGCTGAGCTGTCGACATCACTCAATTACACACTGGGAGTTAAGATTGTTTGTGTGGAGGTGTTGACCATTACTTGACTTCGTGTATGTATAGCGAGGACTATCATTCACTACTACCAGCAGGTGCTGCTCGGATTCACGGGAATAGAAAACTTTGTAAAAACTATTTATTTTTAAACAGGTTGAAGCCAATTTTTGAAATTTCTAGGAAAATTTGTGATGACGCTTGCGATCTCAATTGTATTTGACTTCTGTACGTTAATTTACTGCACTCAAAGTATTTATTGCTATATAAATAATCCTCTGATCGGGTTTCTGTTTTTTATTATCCCTTTTTGTTTCTTGAGTTTTACCACGTTGGTTTTGTTTTGTAGCGCCGTTGGTGCTTTTGCGTTGTGTTTTTGTTTGTATTTGTATATGTTTTTGTTAGTTTTATGTATGCTTTTGTTTGTATTTGTGTGTTTTTTTTTCTATTTGCGCGTAGCTTTGTAATTCATACCTTTCTAATATGTAGGTCTGTTAATTGTAACATTTTTCTTTTTTGACTGGTCCGCCCCCCCCCCCCGGGCGATCCTTGCTGACCCTTTGGGTGAGTCGGTCGGCGTGGGTTATGTATGTATGTACACTGGGAGTTAGGTAGATGAATTGGAATAAGAGCCGGATTCGGTGGGGTGGACCCGAGAAACGTTGGGTTCTTAGCTATAAGGTAATTAAAAGGCTGGATTAAAAAATTTTAATTAAACAATATAGGATTCAAAGGAGATTTACGTTTTTTTTTGGGGGGGGGGGAGCTAGTGACAATATTTGTAGAAAAATAAACCGGAGGCGACCATATGAAAATAAAGTAATAAAAAGAATAGATTTGAAAGAATGTTTACGTTTGTTGGGAAAGGTAAGTGACAATATTTGTTGGAAAAAAAAACGGAGGCGGGCATACAAAAAAATATGGATGCCGGGGCCTCTCGTGACCACACTTTTCTCCATGATGAATGGCGCATTATTTGAGATAGCCCGTGCAACGTCGGGCCACACAGCTAGTTCCTATTAAAATCTGAAGGTAAACAAAAGTATGTATGTATCTATCTATGTCCGGCTATCTTCTCACGGACCACTGAATGCGGAAACGAGCGGAAAGTACCAAAAGATGGGAAATAATCCAAGGAATCCATTTTGACCATTGAAATTCCTAAATTATAATTAATTTAAATATATTAATTAGAAACTTCAAAATGAATGAATTTATCGTGCTGCCATCTATTGGCAGATCCAATTTTCTTTTTTTCCCCCCTATTTTTAATTTTCGCATACGGTGTTCTTGCATGTTTATATTTATTTAACGGAAGCTGCGTTTGTATAAAAGGTTTTAATTAATTCTTTTTTAGCGACCTTCCGTGTTTTGATTTATAAACATCGGAAAAATCGTTTTCTTGCATTTTTTTAGTCTTACCGCGCTTTATTTCTTAAAGTTACGGTTATATAAGTCATATGCTGCCATTTACTGAGAAGAGACAATTTTCCTTTTTTCCCTATTATTAAACTTTAAGATCTGATGTTATTGCATTTTTTTATTCATTTCACGGAAGCTGGTTTCTACAAAAGGTTTTCTTTTTTAGCGAGCTTTTGTGTTTTGATTTATTAACATCGGGGAAAAAATCATTTTCTTGCATTTTCCCCCTCCTTTTGGTCTTACGGTGTTTAACTTCGTAATGTTTGTTGGGGAAAGTAAGTGACAATATTTGTTGAAACCAGCGGGAGTGTTCTCCCCTAAACTTTCTCGTATACTTCCCCAAAAAGGTGCCGTTTCCCCTTCCCCCGCGCGGCTAGAAATATTCGAACCTATTGTTACCCAGAATCCAATGACTATCAGAAGGTTCTTCATTATAGTGATTGAAAAATATCTAGGCAAAAAATGAAATTGAAAGAGATGCGTAACGATTTTCTTCTCTTATCGGCTCAAGGACAAACTGACGTAATTCGCTACTCCGTAATGAAATTCCTCTCCGCTCTTCGGGTACGCATGCGCGTGGAGATAACGGATTCTCTTCCAAAGTAAATTATATGGACCGACAGACAGTCAACCCTTTGACGGATTTTGCCCAAAATTTTATACGGACCTACATTCATCCCCGTAGCTCTAATAGTTTTTGAGTTATCGTGTTCACAGACAGACACACACACACACAGAGACAGACACACACAGACAGACAGACATAATTCCAAAATTGTGTTTTTCGGACTCAGGGAGGTCTAAAACGTGGAGATCCGTCAAAATCTCGAGTTCGAATTTCTTGACGATTACAATACTTTCTCTTTGTATACTTCGTATACGAGAAAGTAAAAAACCAAGGCGGGCATATGAAAAAATATGGATCCCGGGGCCTCACTTCTCTCCACCAGGAGATATCACATTATTCGAGATTGCCCGTGCAAAGCCGGGCCACGCAGCTAGTAAAATTCTAAAAGCTGCCTACCAGTGAATCTCTTTCATGAGTACATGAAGAAGTGAAAAAAAAATTAATACGTCAGAATCAAAGAATGAATGTTTGGTAATTCAAAATTATATTAATGAAAAACAGAATTAAAGCAAAACTGGCGAATTTTTAATTTTCAGTTTGAACTGACCTGGATAAGGAGGTTCTTCCACTTTCTCACCAACAATAATGTAAACAATAAATTCTTTCTTATTTATTAAATTCTTCTATGAAGTCAGCTTTTTCGAATATGTCAGATTTTCCCTATTACGACCAAATTTCTCTCTCATCGCATTCGCTGGCTTAAATCCGGACATTTTGAAGATCCGGATACTAGTCCGGACCAGGGCCGGCCGGAGGGCGGTGTAAACGGTGCGGCCGCACTAGGCCCCGCGTTTTTTAAAGGCCCCGCGCAGCTGACTGATTTGGCAAATTAAAAATGCATTCTAATTTTTTATTTTAATTCGAATATAAATACATTTGAATATAATCACGCGTTATGTGCACATTTCACGACGACCAAAGGCAAGGTTGGGGGGCTTTGAATCTCACTACATAGCCAAAACAGAGCAAGAAAAGTAAAAACAATGTGTCTCATTATGCTTGCGTTGTAACAGATGATAGTACATCGTACGTTTGGTGGAGAAATAAATAAAATATTCGTATTTAAAGGGAAGACAAATGCTTAATATAATATTTTACTGACATTTCGAAATAATGTATTTCATTGTTGTTTGTTGTAATCATACTACTAAAAAATTGATCTTAATTTTTTTAATATTATTTTTGAACAATTTCGGAATACGACTAGAGACAGAGATGCCGGAAGGAAACACATGTTTGGATCTGATAAATTTAAGAAAAACATAGAAAAAGAAAGAAAATTGCTGAAAACAGGAGGAACTCCCTTGCAGAATTTTTAAAAACCGAAAATGTCCAACAAACTGGCGAAATATATAATTAACATTTATTGAAAAATCAAAATCGCGAAACTCAAATTATGACACCGTATGACATCCATGAAAACAATTCTAATCATAAAATCCTAATGCAATAAAACATTTTGTTTTACGAAATCAGTTTCAAGGCCCCTCAAATCAACTTTGCACCAAGCCCCGCTTTTGTTCGGACCGGCCCTGGTCCGGACGTATGGTAACCCTATGTATAACCGAAGCTTTGGGCCGTATAAACGAAGTACTTTATCATTACAATGAATACGAATGAACTGGGACTGAGATGAAACGGAGTATAAGGGTCCACAGGGGGAATGGGGGTGACTATTGATATTTTTATAGCTTCAACGACACGAATCGGCTAGTGTGCACCGGGCCTAAATGAGAAGAATATAAAAGGTACTTTGCTGCAGTGGTGGCGAGTCGGGGGGGGGGGGCCGTCGCCGCCCCCCCCACTTTTTTAGAGGAAAATTAAATTTCTATTTTATTTCAGTTGCTTAAAATTAGTAATTACAAAAAAAGAAATAGTGTTCGGGAAAACTAGCTAATTTTTTAACAAAATTTTGAAATTTTGTTGTCTACCCCCTGTACTTCCGGGTCTTTTAGATGTCTTGCCCCCTCACTTTTCCCACCCAATCGCCGCCACTGCTTTTCGGTACTCTCTTTTCCCAAGCCGTCGAACAATATTTACAAAAACGAAAAGGCATCTTCGGTTATAATTGTCGTTATTGGAAGAAATCCGGTGAGTCTCTTCCATCAGTGAGAAACCAGCGAAGGGGATCAGGTTTTGATACCCACGCCGACTCCTACTCGAGTCCTGTACCCTTCGAGAGCATCCTCTCTTCAGCTGAGTCATGGAGTCCTGGAAAACGATCTTCCCAACGGTTGTCCGGAGTTGCACATGACAGACAGACAGTGTGGGTGCGGTCTTTGTGTTTGTGTAACCGACGCTGAAATGTACAAGATCACGAAATTTGAAAATTGAGTGAGAACGAATGGTGATATATATATATATATATATATATATATTTGAATTTTTGAGTATTTTCAAAGAATGTGGGTCTCTTTCTTCACATCTGAAGGAAGTTAAAGAAAAGAAACTAATTTTATCTTTTTAGGAAATTTGCAGAAACCGATACGCGAATTCAAAGCCGTCGTTTGATTCATTGATTGTGGATTCTCTTACGTCAGTTATTTTGCGTTTCACACTTTTGATGAGAAAAATCATTCTGATGAGAAAAAAAAACAGCGGGAGTGGTCTCCCCTAAACTTTCTCGTATACTTTCTAAGTGGAGATTCGTCAAAATCTCGAGTTCGAATTTTTTTGACGATTACAATACTTTCTCTTTGTATACTTCGTATACGAGAAAGTAAAACAAAAAAAACAAACAAACCTGAAATCAAATATCTGTTGCCACGCTTCAAAAAAATATTACTTTGAAGCAGGCGCGATAAAAGAGGCAATGCAATGAATACTAAAGCGAAAATTCTGCTTTGGAATTGAATTCCCAAGAAAACAATTTATACTGCCACAACCGGAACAATTGGAAAAGTGCGTGAATAAAAGATTTGCTGAAATAATGAGATCGGTTTGATTCACAACAATAAAAAAATTGTTAACAATTGATGCTTGAAAACATTATTTATTGTTGTAAATAAAATTTACAACAATAACAGATTGCTACCAATACGCATGCGCATGAGAATCGGATTAAAAGAAATTGAATATGCAATTTGAACGCCTCTTTTTGACGGATTTGGCCAAAACTTTTATACGGACCTACATTCATAACGATAAAACAGTGTACCAAATTTTATCCATTCAGCTATTCAAGTTTTTGAGTTATAGCGTTCACATGACCGCGGACATACAAATAGACAGACTTCCCGTGGACGGATTTTGTCCAAAATTTGATAGAAACCTACAAATTATATTCAAAGACCACATACCAAATTGCATCCCCGTAGCTCTAATAGTTTTCGAGTTATCGTGTTCAAAGACAGACACACACACAGACACACAAACAGACACACACACAGACAGACATACAGACATAATTCCAAAATTGTGTTTTTCGGACTCAGGGAGGTCTAAAACGTGGAGATTCGTCAAAATCTCGAGTCCGAATTTTTTGACGATTACAATACTTTCTCTTTGTATACTTCGTATACGAGAAAGTAAAAATCTCTTTTTTTCTGCGTCTCTAAGCGTGGTTGATTGATTTGCTTTACCTCCTAGTGTACGAATTGTACGAAGAGAATGTATATTGCAATCGCCAAAAAAATCGACTTCATGTTCACAGACAAACAGAATTCCAAATTATGAGGTCGTCCTAAATGGGGTAGCATACAGTTTAGTTCAGTTTAGTTACATTTACGCCCCATTTTTAAGCAACGAGAAGGTCATTTTGGAACGGACCTCGTAATTTCGAATCGTGGTCAAATGATGAGCAGAACACCTGAGCCGGAACCCAATGTCCAAACTTACGCGCCACACCAGCGGGGGGTCGCATACGTGAATGCGGAGGGTGAAAATATTGGAAATATATTTTATAACCAGATTCTACAATATAAGTAAAATAATTATTAACACTTTTTGATTAAATATTAACTAAACTATGACGATAAAATAAAATAAAATAAATTTATTTTGGTTTATATGGTTTCTTTCGGTTTGTTTTCCTCTTTTATTTCCCTTATTCTGCGTTGCTTGGGATTCACAAGAGATTTGGTTTCCATAAATGGAGGTCTTGAGTGCGAAAAGTTTAACACGCCTTGAAACAAGGTTGGCAACCTTGCGGCTAACAACGACTTTGCGGCACAGTGAACGTAACAGTAAGTAACAAATTTGTCATAAATATCCTTTAGCTTAATTTTTAGAATTACAGTGAAACCTCTTCGAACGGCCACCCCTACATAGCGGCCACCCCTCTTAACGGCCAATTTTTCGTGGCACGGATTTTTCGGCCCATAGACCTAATGTTAAAATAACCCCTAGCAACGGCCACCCAACCCCTCTGAACGGCCGCCGGGTGGGTTCGCCCATCCCATTTAACAAACGCATCGGTTAGAGATTTACTTTTTAAACTGAAAAACGAACTTGAAAAAATGGTTTTTTTCCGAGAAGGGTAAAAATTTATAACTGTCACAAATTGTATCCTTTTTTCAAAAAATGTAAAATATTATTAAATAAAGTACTATTTTCTCTTTAGATAAGTCTCAAACTTCATTTTAAACAAGAAATATGTGTCATACTTGTTTATATTATGTATTATAGCAATTATCCTGTAATTGTAACGAAAACCCTTCAGAGCGGCCACCCCCTCTGAGCGACCAATTTTTCTCGGAACGGAGGGGTGGCCGCTCAGAGAGGTTTCACTGTACTAACTTTTCACAACACATTTACACTCGAATATTAGCACGCGAAATTATTTCCATGTTTGGACGCGCCTATCGATGCAAACAATTCTTTTCTCTCATGTAAGGAAATAAGTCTCCTGCCAGATCCAGAATTACCGACATCCACCTTGGATCAGTTTTGAAATGAATCACTGAAGGCAAGATATCCTTACACTGTAAAAAATATCCGTTTTTTTTCCGGACTTTTTCCGTATATTTGACGGTTTAAAGCTGTTTTGATGACAAAACGGTTTTTCACCGTTTTTCGCTCCAGCCATAAACGGTTTAAAACCGTCAGTTCAAATTCTATTTTTCGTCATACGGTATTGCTTTCCGTACGATAACTTTCGCTTTTCTTAAATGTAATTTTATTGCATTCATTTCATGTTTTTAATAGGGTTCCATCTCCGCTATTGTTTACACATGTTGCAGTAACCTGTTGTCACTCATGAAAGCTAACCTTAAAACACGTGTTCTGGCAATAGTTGATTTTTACACCACTAGGTGGCGCCACTAGAGCTATAGTGACTTTAAAACTCAAATAGATTATTTTTACTTCACTTTATGAAGTCTCCGGTGGTCTAGAGGTTAGAGCGACTGCCTTTTATTTCTATGAACGCGGTTTCGATCCCCGGCTCGGAGGAGTTAGAAGTTTTGTCACCATCTTGCATCGAAATCGTCCAAGTAAGTTCAATTAAGAATTATATTAATTAAACTAATTGAAATTAATAATTAAGCCTTGATTAATTAATATTCCTAATTGATAATACACATCAGCATATTTCAACTCGAACAGAAGGAGAAAAACAACTGAACTCAGTCGATGTCGTCAATTACTTCGATGACTTAATTTTTACGGAGAAAACTTAATTTCATACGGTAAAAAACCGTTGTGCCTACGGATTTACTTCGTAACTTTTACGGTTTTGCACAACCAACCCAGCTGCCAGTTTAAAACCGTAAATTTTACGGGATTTTTTTTACAGTGTAGAAATAAGGAAGATGATAGTAGAGAAGGGAAGACAAGTGTCAGGAATAAAACATTTAACTTCACCCTTATT
>BGPR01017156.1:0-33133 GCA_013235015.1 Araneus ventricosus
TAATAAAAATAAAAGATACATTCTCAAAGAATTCCTACCAAATAAATCAAGAGCAGTACTTTCTATATTATATGGATTTACGAAAGTTATTACTCTAATATCATTTGTGCCGAAAAAAGGGAAATCTGTATTTCTTATGTCATCCATGCATAATTCTAAAGAAATTGATTCAGAAGCTGAAAAACCTGAAGTTATATCGTTTTACAATCGAACCAAAGGTGGAGTCGATTCATTAGATGAAAAGCGCTCTGTATATTCTTGTAGAATACAACAAGGAGATGTCCTATGACTGTTTTTTATAGGCTATTGGATATGTAATTACTTGTAATGTAATATGTAATTGGATATGTACTGTAAATTCATATATTTTGTACCAAGTTCTCCTGTAAACTCAGTTGTGAATTATTGCAGTTTTTAAAAGCCCTCGGAAGAGAATGAGTTATTCCCAAAATAATTCGGAGAGTGGAAAATCGAAGAATCAATCAAGAATTCGTCTGACAATGAAGCAGATTTTAGGAAGTGATGCAGAGATCCAAGTGCAATTGACCATTCCGGATGAAACCAAGTTGGCAGTGAGGAAAACGTGCAATATGTGTCCATCAAAGAAAAAGAGGAAAACTGCATATTTATGCATATACTTTCATATACCTGTATGTTTAGAATGCACTCGAAACCTGTGTTCCACAAGAATCTGCATAGTAATGATTCCGGTCAAAAAAGGTCAATTTTACCGACAGTCATTTTTATTATATATATATATATATATATATAATTTTTTGTATATTTAATTTTATGTTAGAAAAGTAAAATTATATTATGTTTTTTCTAGATTAATATTTGTTATAATATGTATTCCGAGAAGAAAATGTATGTTCAAACATAATTAATTTTTATAGTGATAACATACTTTGAAAAACATATAAAACATATTTTTATATCAAGAAAAATATCTACAGAATATATGGGCTGGTTTCCATACTGGTAATTTTATTACAAAATTTCATTTTAATTAAAAGGAGATGAGGTCTCGTAAACCGCACCTCTCTAGTTAAGGGTTAAGGCCGAAGAGGGCCTTGTGGGTTGAGCCCCTTGGATCCGACATGGAACGAAGACCATAACCTTTGCGTCTATTTACGCTTTCAAATTCAGAAGACGCAGAATGAGACAGGGGGAAAATGAAACTTAATCTCGGGCGCCGTTTAATCACATTACGGCAATGATGATTATTGTTTCGATATTGAATAAATAAAATTTTTACTGGAAAGTCAGATTAAAGCGAAATTCTGCATTTAAAGTGATCTCAAAGAGAGATCCTAGCCCTTTGCACTTAAATCTTAGAGAATGGCCAAGATAATACTTGAATTTTAATAAGTTATTTAAATAAAAATAATTAGTAAAAAAATTAACCGGCAGGAGCGTTAAAAGGCTTCCTAATGAAAAAGGCAATAAAACCAGAAATTACGAAGTTGAAAACTTTACCGTTCATGCTATAAAATAAAGTCCAAACTTTTAGTAAATTCAGGAAATATATGGAGAAATGCCTGGTATGTCCAAACAAGGAAATATCTTGAAAACTCTCTTTCCACTACCAAAAAAATAAATACTCATTACTGCCCGTGCACTTTCGGTCTTTTTAACAATGGTTCTTTCCCCTCCAACTGTCACTCTTGATTGATGTCTCCAGTAAGTTTATATGCTTCATCTCCCACTATGCCCGATTTAGTTTTAAAATAAAAATCACCTGTATTAAAAAACGTGTTTATTTTTGCGCTATTTTTCTATGGCGTTTAAGCTAAGAAGTCTAATTCTTTTCTCTAGAAACCAACAGTGGACTTCTTTCGTTCTTTGCACTGACTCCCTTTATACGTATCACCTTTTGAGATCCTCTCCTTACCAGATTTATGGAATTATCAATTTCTTATTCTAAAACATCTCAACTATAGCCACCTTCATACATAATAATTTGAGGAGACTATCTCTCTGAATTTTTAAGATACATATTCAGATTTAAAAGCTGTAACATACACAAACATTCCCTTATAAAATTTCGTATGTTTGTATTTGAAATTGCGTCTTGTTCCGGCCCTAGAAATTCTAAATTTTCTGGCACGTATTGCAGAACCTAGTAACCTTCCTGCTTTATCACCTAGTCTTCGTCGATGTTGCTTTGATAAGTACAAACATGCTACCGATAGTTTTAATCTGCCTTTATGAAGCCCGTAGTACCGTAGAATTTTAATCAGCGGTAATAATAACATGATGATGTAAAAGCACTAGAATGTAGAAGACAACGAAATTTTTTCAAGAAGACGTACTCTGTCTACTAAATATGAAGCATTTACACAATCTAATGCGGCAGCCTCTTTTATAGAATAGTAGAGATTGGTGAAAAATATCACAGCTTCGGTCAAGAACCGGATCCTGATAAACTGCTTGGAATGCTACTAAATAATCGTAAATTGAATCGTTGAAAACTGCAGGTTTATTAATCACAATGTAATCTGCATTTCTTCTGGGCAGTTGCTCCTTATAGTGCCGCTTGAAGGAAAGTTTTCTAATAAATTTTTTTTCGATGCCATGAAAAAAACTAAATAATGTGCATGAAGTTGCCCACTTTAAAATCGGCTTATATTTTATGGTTTCTTGAAATATCTACGGATTGTTTGTACACTCTGTATTTATATTGGGAAAAATTAAGTAATTAGATAACTTTACAAAAGGGAATAAATAAGGTTCATGTCAAAATGAGAAATCATCTTCTGTATAGTTAGGAAATTAAATTTTTAAATTTTGTAAAATAAGTATTACCACTTTTATTATTGAAAAAGTTTCTACATAAAATTTTAAATTTTATACTAATGAATTCACTGGAGGACACTTCTAGTTCCTTTAATATAAAGCCTAGAGTTTTAATTCTGGGCTGGTAAATGAAAGTTACTGTTATTACCATTTGTTTCGGGTGTGATATGAATAGGACTTTTTCATAATAAGTGCCCATAGTACCACTTAAAAAGCAGGAAATCCGCTCACTGATTACAAATTCTTGATTTGAAATCGTAATAGTATTTCAGTTTCTTTTCGAATTATATATTTTATAATCATCTAGACATATCTTCATTAGGCATTCTTCAAATTATTTATGGTTACGCGAGATATTAAGGTACAAATTTACAACATGTTTCAAAATTTATGAACTATATTTTAAAATAATGAAAATTATTAGAAGAAAAATACATATAGTAATATAATTCTCTTTCCATATAAAATTTTTGACATTCGCTTATGTCCTGGGATTCCTGTGATATTTTAAAACTGTCCTGAGGTAGAAATTTTCTGCAACATCGTACATATAGTTATCGAATGGATAAACCGGGTGGGAAGAATCCGAAACGAAAAAGTTCCATTAAAAAATTATAAAAAGAAATCGAAAATTAATCACATTTTAAAACGATTTGCGATGAATGCGTCTATGCATATATATATTTTCCCGTGAGGGAGAGCACGAAACAAAAATTATTACAAAGTGTCACCAATAGAAGCGCTGATATAAGCGAATGAAAATGTAGACAAAATGAAAGAAAATTGCAACTTTTTTATTGCAACCACAAGAGTTCAACATGGCCTCCACCACGAGAGACAATACATTACAGACAAAACACAACGGCAGAAACGGCCGCAAGATAAAAAAAGAATTCATTTAGGCGTGTTATTCCCAAATGCGCAAGGTGCTGCAGAATGCCTTTTTCTTTAAACCGTTTAACAAGGACTATTAACCAAGTAAGTTAACCACTTTTTATAATGTTACGTCGTCAAATATTTCGCAAAGTAACCTGCGTTATTTCATGATTAGCTGAAAAATAGTTTTGCTAATTAAAGTTTTGTCCGGTGTTTTTTAGGCTTGACACCTGACATTCGCAATAATTAAATTGTCAACAGGTCGTTTGTCATAGTACCCACAGTACCATAGAAATATAGCGGAAACCACATGTGTAACATGGTAATGTGAAAGTACTTGAATGTATAAGATGATGACAAAATGTTTTCTTACGTCATGAAGCCATAGTCTGATAAGCACGGATTGGAAATGTTGTGAATATGTCCACTGTCTAATGCTTCGAATGCAGTTAAACTAATCGTTAAATGAAATGTTGAATACTGCAGTTTTGTAAATAACTGTATAAATTACATTTTCTGTACAGTTGTATTGATGGATCAGCAACAATAGGGTGAGTAAGACATTTTAAGAGATTGATTATTCTTAAACTTTTTGACATTCAAAATATACAATTGAAGATTTAATGATTTAGATTTGAACGTCAATAGGTAAATAATTGAAATAACTTTGAGTTATATTTGATTTCGAATCGCATTTTTATTTAAATAATAATTTAGCTGTTATTATTTCATCAACATAAAACTCAGTTATTTAAACGAAAGGCCGTTAATACTCGCGGTTTCTAATGAACATTAGTCTTGAAAGAAACTAATGGTTTAGATATGCTATTATAACTGAATGTAATATTTCTAGTATGGCGAGAAATTTTGAAGAGTGGAGTGATGGTTCGTACATCGCACTAGTCATCTTGTTACTGTTCCAATATCCTCCTCTAGCTACAAAAATATACATTTATCGAACATAATAAAACCGTATGTTTTGAGCCATAAAGGATGTACAAGAATTATTAAATTAAATGGAAGCAAAAAACCTTATAGAAAATCATTAGCAATTCTATTAGTAATAAGACAAAGAGAGGCAAACTATAAACAATTCTTAATGTGTGTCTTATTTTATTCATAAAATATAAGCAATAGGAAACTTCGGGAAAAAGGCAATCATCTAACAAAAGTCATGGTATAAAGTTCTTCCCTTCTCAACTTCTTACTTTTAATCTTGCTTTTACCAATGGAAGAATGACCATTCTAGAACGAGAACATGCAACAAATTACTACGGAACATAAATAGGAAAGTGAAGAGAAATTACTTCTTTATATAATTTATTTTAAATACTTTCTGGTAAAAGGATTAAATTAATGTTCAAATGATTATTACGTTATTAACCATTCAATTCCACTAAGAATCGGGATGCAATGGATCTCGAGTTCAAATACTCCTGGAAGAAACCCGTTACCTTAATAATACGACAGTATAACAGAAGATAGTTAAACAAGCTAATCACAGTCCTGCTTGTAACAGAAATAAAATCCAAAGAATTGACTGAGTCTCAAAATAGATCAATGGCAAGTATATTAAATATCTCTACATGCTATTTAACCCTCCGAGCGGTTTGTTATTTTAATTACTAGTTTTAAAGTAAAGACTTAATTATTTTCTTTTAATCGAATAAATGGATCTTTTTTTCGTTTAGTCAAGTATCTGAAATTTTACGAATGTTTTATCCATGGTAGTTTAATAAATTACTAACATAAATTTGTATTAATTCCTTTTGATCTCAGTATGAGAAATGGAAAAATACATTAAAAACGCTTAGAGGGTTAATACATAAATTCATGTCCTCACGTTGGTACGAATTAGAACTGTGTCGCCCTCGTCATCTGTGTGCCTTTTAAAATCACGTACACTGTTCTGATATAGCCCTCGTTCATCTCGAAAAAGTACATTAATCTAATATAATACAATACTGTAACAGAAAATATAGAAACAGACTTAATTTTAAAGACCAGAAGTATTACACTGATATTTCTTTATCTTGTATTTAAGATTATTTTTAGTAATAACTTCGGAAAATAATATCTAATGGATTTTTTATTCATTTTAGTATACAAAATATATTTGATTCAATGATTCTATTTTCCAATGCAGCAACTAAAAAGGCATATAATCTCCTGTTGTTATTTTCATTTCATAATTAAATTTGTAATCAAAATTTTGAAATATCAAAAATATAGCAATAAAGTTAAATAAATTCTGAAAAGAAGGATACCAACGCATTGAAATACATTTAAAATCAGCTTGTTATAACGCTTTTCATTAAAATATGACAGATTTCATCTATTCTTTATATTTGCAGGATGATTCAAAATAAGTTTCCAAACTTTAAGGGTATGTCAGGCATACGATAAGCATCCAAAATCACATAGGAACATGAGAGTGAAAACGCCTTCTCGAGTCAACAGATGCCATTTAAAGCTTGGATTTCTGTGTCTGGGCAGTTAAATGAAAATTAGAGTTCAAGTACTTAACATTTGAATGGCCCAGCGATAAGCAATTGGATCCCGGGTATTTTTTCAATTTTAGTATGCAGCGCTATTTGTTAGCTTAATATATGCTGCTTTATTGTCGTGAATAAGAACTGCATAGAATTTGAACGTCTTAAATTTAATATTTCAAAAATGTATGCCTCCTTTGATAGAAAGTGATGTTCTGCTTTCCATGTTGGACAATTTTTCATTTATCTTGCCTCTTGAGGATTTACAACTTTTAGGACGCTTAAAAACGAAAAAAAAACTTTTACGTAAATAAATAATTTCTAAATTTTATTATTATTGGCTTTGTCTTTAAAGGGTTTTTTATATGAAGGCTGGAGATATAGATACTAGCCTAGTTGATAGTTGATCGCAATTAGTGGGTATGACGAAAATGAAGAAGTGTCGTTGGAAAATGGCGAGGTTGTTACATGATCATTTCAAATTTTAGTTCACAAATGAAATGACATTTTGCTACGAAACGAGCTCGTTTGTGTATAAAATGTATACGATTTGTTTCTGCTGTGAAGATAATGTGATATTTTAAAATGTCCAACATATGGAAGTTTATATTTTAATCGAAGAGAGGCTAAATATTTCTGCATTTTGAAAAATATATTAAAAGGTGATATGTTCACGAGTAAAAGTTTTCTATGCCTCTTTGGCTGTTACTAAGATGTAGCGAATGTTACAGACTGTAAAGATGTTTTATTGAAATTTTATGTTACAATAATTCACTAATTATAATGCTTGTATCAAAATAAGCATATTAATGCAGACCTTCAGTTGTAAATATGTTTGTGTATGTGCAGTGAGAAGACATGGAATGTTTATTTATTGAATTTATTATATTTGTATAGAATTTGTAGCTTTCATTTGCATCTTCTGATGAAGTATTTTTGCAAAACCCATTTCAAAATCGTCAGTTTTGTTTTATGAGAGAAAGTAATCAAACAAAATAATCACTAGCTTGTTTAGCAACATATTAATATTGGAATTAAGATTTGCTTCCTGAGACAAAATAAAATTAAAATGATTTCTCCCATTTTTTTTATTTTTTGCGCTTTAATTCTGCATTTCTTTATCAGTATATAATTTTTATGATATCTCTGCTTCAAATTCATTTATGAATATTCTTAGTGAATAAATATACATTTTATTTTATAAGACACCCGTAATTCTAATTAACGGAATTTTCATCCTTGTATTTCTTGATAACATTGTGTTCCATACAAATCCTTTCTAAATGCGAAGAATGTCATACAATGAATCCAAAAATTCAGGATATCTGCTTAAAACATTCGAGAAATTCAAAAAGTCTAAATGGTTGACTTTTCAATCGAAAGTTCTGTTTTTGAACTTGCCATTTCGAAACAGCAACATATCATTATGAAGACCTGATTCTTCAAAACTCTCATCGGATTAATCATTCTTCATTTAACTTATTAAAGCCATTGTTAAATTCTAACATCATATGTTTTATTACTTCAAAAAAGAGTGAAAATTTCATAAGATGCTTTAACTGTCTAACGGCCGTAACGGTCAAGACGGCCAGTCATGTAAACCGCTAGATGGCGACCGAGCGCCCGAAAAGACGTATGCTTATCTCCTTGTCCTTTTTCAATAGGGTGGGTAAACGGCACGGAATAATCTTATCTTTTTAACAATGATTTTTCCCCTCCCACTGCCTCTCTTGATTGATGGCTCCAGTAGGTTTATATGTTTCATCTCCAACTATGTCAGATAGAGTTTTAAAATAAAAATCACCTGTATTAAAAACAGTTCTTCGGACTTACATCTCCAGATTTAGATGAGACATCTGTAACATACACAAATTTTCCCTCATCCAATTTTATATACTTGTATTTGAATTTGTGCCTTATTTCGGCGCTAGAAATTCTAAATCGTCTGGCACCTGCTGCAAATCCTAGTAACATTTCTGCTTTATCATTTTTTCTTCGTCGATGTTGATTTGATAAGTATAAACATGCTTCCGATAGTTTTCAACTGTCTTTATGACGCCCATAGTACCGTAGAACCTTAATCAGTGGTAATAATAACAAGGTGACGTGAAAGAACTGGAATGTAGAAGATGATGACGAAATTTTGTCCAGAAGCTGTACTCTTCCTGTAAAAGCTGAAGTATTTGCAGAATCTAATGCGGCAGCCTGTTTTATTTATAGACTAGTAGCTATTGGTGAAAAATATCAAAGCCTCGGGCAAGAACCGGACACTGCTAAACTGCTTGGAATGCAACTGAAGTAATCGGGTAATCGGGTATTGCAGGCTTATTAAACATAGTGTAATTTGCATTTCTTCTGGTCAGTTGTTTCTTATAGTGGTTCTTGAAGGGAAGTTATTCTACTAAATTTTTTTTCTATACCAAGGAAAAAACCAAACAATGGCATGAAGTGAACTACTTTAAAATCGGCTTATATTTTATGGTTTCTTGAAATGTCGACGGATTGTTTGTACACTCTGTATTTATATTTGGAAAAAATTAAGTATTTAGATAGCTTTACAAACGGGAATAAATAAAGTTCATGTCTTAATGAGAAATCATCTTTTGTAAAGCGAAAAATTAATATTTGAAAATTTGTAAAATATGTATTACCAATTTTAATATTGAAAGACATTCTATATAAAATTTTAAAATTTTGCTACAACATATCTCTTTGTATGTTACTCCGTTTCTTTAATATAAAGCCTGAAGTTTCATTTCTGGGCTGGTAAATTAAAATTAGTGTTATTGCTATTTGTTTATGATGTGATATGAAATTCTCAATGTACTCAATACTTGTCGCAATATCTCAATATTTTCCAAAAATTTATAATTTCTGCAACGACTCAAGTTAAGTAATATTCTTGACTTGTTGATGGAACTAAGGAGGAAAAGACACAGAAGATTTACACATGCGTGTGATAAACGATATCAGCGCCCCCATTTGGGGGTGTCGGAATTACCGACTTTGAATTCTCTCATTTCTAACAAAATAAATGATTCCAATTTTTTTGCTCGTTTCCCATTTCTTTTGGGTTGAATATCATATAAACCGACAAAAGTATCGATATAATTAAGAAAATAACCGATAATACATGGAGAATAATCGCAAATGATGATCAACATGTATTTAGATTCGTCAGAAGATTCTACTGGTTCTCGACACCATATATCTAAGCAGTACCTTTCCAAAGCACAATTGTTGGACATTTCATTGATTTTTTATGAGATGCCATAGTAGTTTCCGCAATGGTAACAATATTTCACATTTGAAATTAACCCGATACAAATTATCAAGACGAAAAATCTTTTCGAACCTTAATTATTAATGTTTATATCTATAGTGTAGAAACATTATGTGAAATTTTGCTTCTTTTAACCAGGGAGGATGCACATCGGGCCTACAACCCCGAATTCAGCAAGAATTTATTTCAGAAAAATAACCCCAGAACGAAAAACTTCCAGATTCACAGTAGCTGTACTGAAGGTCATTTACTTGCTGACCGCAGGTATTTCGAGAATTTCTCCAAATTTATTATCTCAGAAAACAGATGGTCGGGCCTCTCAAGCCGATGCACGTGCTCGCGTATGTCGTAGTAGCTTTCGCAATGATATAACTATTTCACATTTGAACTTTAACCGATGCAAATTATATAGCAAAAAATCTTTTCGAACTTTAATAATGCCTCAGAATATTAATTTTTATACCTAGAGTGTCAACCGTTATATGGCATTTTGCTTCTTTTGACCCGTAAGGTCGCGCATCAAGAATGTATTAAAGAAAATTAACTCCTCAACGAAAAACCTCCAGATTCACAGTAGATACATTAAAGGTCATTTACTTGCTGACCACAGGCATTTCAAGAATTTTCCCTCATTTGTTATCTTACAAAAAAGAAGGTCGGGCCTCACAAGACAATCCGCGCGCTCGCTTATCTGTGTTGGATTGCTAAATAGAACAGATAGATCGAGAAAATTTATCGCTATTCGAATTACAAATATGAATGGAAACACAATCAAAGCTTTTAGCTGAAATATCAACTAATTAAGAATCGATTAGTGACGAATTTAAAAAAAATGTTGATGTTGAAATAGAGATAATAATTCGAATTCTGAAAGGAATTAGACAATTGATCCTATATTTTTGAATTTACAAGTCTGGAGTTAAAATGCTGTAGTAAACGGTAAGATGACTTCAATTAAAAAAATGGCGTAAAAAAGGTACTTCGCAAAAATATGAGAACTTTCACACAACATCGTGATAAGACCTCTCGAGTATTTTCATGAAGCAAAAGTTGTAAAATGTGTTCAGAATTCTTGGAAATGTTTATCGATGAGAGAGAAATGTATTAATATCTATATACACACGAATTCAGTTAATTTTGGACGTTAAAGCCAATCTTTTCATAAATACTTTGGACGTACAAGCATTCATTGATCTTCATTTAAATGCCCTACCCAGAAGAGATTTATCCAAAAATATACATTTTTTAATACTTAATACTCTGTACACCAGCACAATTTTTTTTTCCTATTATAGAAATTGTAATTTTCTACGAGTTTTGTTTGGAAAACAGGATCCAGGGCCTATGAAACCCTGCGGCATTTGGGCAGTGAGTCATGAAACAGGGGCAGTAATTTAAACTTTTCTTCTGTAGATGGCCAGTTTTGAAGCAATCTGAATTCTAAATAAATACGCAAAATATTATTGTAAAACACGAGACATAATTTTTGAAAAATATTATTTTAAAAGAAGTTATATATTTTTACAATAAAAATAGATTCAATCGTAAAAAAATTTCAGATTGCCTTTGCCATATTTTCCAGAATGCCGCACTACATATTCTCTGTGTCTTCTTGAGGATTTTCTTCCCACTATTCCTGTACTTGAACTTATGATTGTAAAATGCTTCTGAAGAAAACCTATCTGTCAACATTCTCTGAATTTGGTTCAAAATACATCTTTAGTAATTTTGTACAATAGGACACAATTTTACAGGTTTCACGATTAAGCCTGGAATCACGACTCAAGGCTTACTAGTCGTTATATTTTTCATTCTTTTCACAACTTATTTTCCCTCACCTTCCTCAGATCTATGAAAAGCCTCTCCTTTCACCAATATTTTATTATTTTCTTACGTTATAAAAATTCCTGGGATTTGCAGCAGGTGCCAGAAGGTTTAGAATTTCTAGCACCGAAATAAGGCACAAATTCAAATACAAGCATATAAAATCGGATGAGGGAAAATTTCTGTATGTTACAGATGTCTGATCTAACTCTGAAGATGTAAGTCCGAACATCTGTTTTTTAATACACGTGATTTTTATTTTAAAACTATATCTGACATAATGGGAGATGGGGCATATAAACCTACTGGATCAAGAGAGGCAGTGGGAGGAGTAAGAATCATTGTTAAAAAGATAAGATTATTCCGCGCCGTTTACCGACCCTATTGAAAAAGGAGAAGGAGAACCAAAGAATAACTATGGAGGACGGCAACAATCTTCCTGAATCGAATTCATCAGTTATCTAAATATATTTGCTGGATAACTCTCAACTCACAGGACATAATTATGTTTTTGGTCAAATATGGACGTTTTTTTCTTCGATAGAGAGTGTTTGTTTTTAAATATATAGTATTGGAAGTTTTCATATACAAGTTGATTAAAGAACACGTGGGTAGTTTTAAGGGTGAGTCAGGCTTATTGCAACATCCAAAATCACATGCGAACAAGGATGCTTAAATAGCATCTGGAGGCAGCAGATGACCTTTAAAATAATTCAGGAAAATGCGACTATCTTTCTGAATTATTACGGCATTTAACAGAATTTTTTTATATACGCTGACCTGTGTTGTCTTTTAAGTTAATAATAAAAACTACGGTACGTTTCACACATGATCAATGAAAAATTATTTACTCCAAACGATCATATTTTCTCTAATATTCAATACACTTACGTCAAGAATTTCTACAATGCTTCTCCAGCATATTATCACGTTATCCAAATGTCTGCATTTGATAAAAAACTAATATTCAAGATGTAACATTAAACCAAATATATGATTAAAACTTTAAAAGAAAAATTTTCCGATTTATCTCTGAGTAACTTACCTCTCACGGAAATTTGTAAGAGCTTAATCGAATGAACTTTTATATGTAATTTACCAAAAAATGTATAATACTTGAAGGTTCTATATATATATATATATTCCTTTGCGCGTGCGCGTCCTAGTGCGAGTTTGTGTTTAAAATTCTAAATTCAGTTCAAAAGAAAGAAAAACGTGCGTTTTTATTGGTAAAAGTTTTTTTTATGAAATAATGATCGTCAATTATAAATATTATAGTTGTTCCTTTGTTAACAAAATTAAAAATAAATATTTTAAATTTGACAATTCATTTGCAAATCTTTAAGAACTCTTGTATTTTCTTTAAGTTACTTTGAATCCAACAGGATGTCTTGGGCTGTATTAGTAAAAATATGACTCCATATCTTCAGAGAAACCTGACAAAATCTACTTTTTAAAAAAGTTTCGACATTCTTAGGATTTGAATTTATTATTTTTATATTTTATTTTAAACTTTTTGTGAACCACGCAGAATGCAAAGCAACATATGCTAAATTCTTAACTGTGGTGACTAGTTCGTTCTATGAATCTCTCTATTACTTAAAATTTTTTATGTCACATCCCATGGTACAAATAAATTTAAAAGGACATATCTATTGGACAAAGAAAAAACAGATATAACAGTAAACAGATAATGTTCGCTGCGGGGTGCTGGTTTTCCCCAGAATCAATATTAATAGTAATCTCAAATGTTATTTAAAATAATAATGAATATAATTCTTTTTTTTTCTTTTCGCATGTGCATTAAATTTAAATTTGAAATTATTTGCAAGCGACATCAATAGTGCTATAAGTTTAAGCTACCGATGATTTGAAAATTAAAATTATCTCTTTTTCAGATTATTTTTAACCCTCTGAAAGCCACAGTGCTTTGAAATCTACTTCTTTTAAAACCCAGAACGGCCGAGGACAGAAATGGAAGTAGGTAAAAATTTCCCTCCCCCTTCTGGTAAGAAAGAGGTAATTTGCGTCGTGGGGGTTCTTTTACCGTCACCTTTATCGTATACAAACCCTTGCTGACTGTATAGGGGTCGTTTACAAATTGTCATAAAACTATATATTTTCAATAAAATATTTTCTAAAAGCTTTATTTTTTACTGCTGTATATGATTATAACAGTAAAAGACAAATTTGATGCGAAAACACGATATTAGATTATAATGAGCTTGAAGGTACCATTTTAAAATCATTGCTGCGTCAGAAAAATTTGATCATTTAAAAGTTGCAATATTTTTATTTCAAGAATGTACTCATAACTCACTGTAAGCACGTAATATATTATATTTATTAAAACCTAAAATAATTTTGATTTATTTAATTATAAAGGAATTTATTTCCAAAGCAATTGCTCAGATTTATTTATCAGAAGAACAAAAGAGGCGACACCGGACAGAGAATCTTTACTTTGGTATGACATAGCACGTAAGTTTGCAGCAAGTTTGATTTTGACTTGATATTACCTTGTCATAGCAAATTTGATGCGTCAAACTTGAAGCGAACTTGTAGTAAGTTCACCGTGAGATATAGCACCACCTCCATTGCAATGCAAATTTTCAAAACAAGCTTGATGCAAAGATAGCACAAAGTGATAATTATCTTTGTATCTGTTTTTTAAAAAAAACATCAGATTTTTAATAGCATCTCTTGACCGTCCTTCTTTTTATTAATTCAATAAATCAATGATAATTTGAAAAAACTAACTTTTTTATAAAAAAAAATTGAAACATTTTCCATCTTTTCACTAAAAGTTCTAACTTTAAAGAAAATTATATCGGCTTTTTCTTAATATTGAAATTTTAACATTTATAAACAAAATTAAACCGAAAAAGCAGTCAATGTTTGTTGAAAAATAATAACTTATACATTTTATCCATTTTAAAATAATTACTTTTGAACTCTAATTTCATAATTTATTCTACTGGCAAAACGTAGTTATTAGTGAAAATCGCTCTTTCTTTGACTTCAAATCATATTCTCAACTCAAAAAATTAATGAAATCAACTAAATAGTTTAAAATAAATCGTATACGAATCGAATCGAAAGATGTATTTGCGAAATCTATCTCCTCCTCGCAGAGTTTAACTGGTCCAATGGTTAGTGCGTCTGCTTCGGAACGTAGATCGCGAGATCTATCCCGTTATGTGTTCGTACTCTGATTTTGCTTTAATTTGCAATGAGTTTGACGCGACAAGCGTGCTGCAAGTTCGTCCCATGGTGACTTCGAAGCTTGAGTTAACTTGCTGCACACTTGCACTCTTGTCATGTGAAATTTGCTGTAAGCTTGCAGATTTGCAGTGCAAGTCTGCTGCAAACTAAAATTAATATCTGCGGATATTCTCTTTTTAGGTGAAACTTACTATTTATAAATATTGTCGGTATAATGCTAAAAGTAACAAAGTCAAAACCTGTCCTTTTCCTTCCAAATACCTTTTGAAGGCACACAATTGTTATTAAACACAAAATGTAAATACTACGATGAAAAGAAAAATGTCGAATTTTAATGAATGTAACAATTACACCCTTTGTGTTCTAATCAACGGGGACTTTTAATCGCATTATTATCTTAAAATTTCATTTTCTGACTTAAACAGCACTCTGAATACATAATTTCTGCCAATATCCAAATGATCTGTAAGATTTTTTTGAAGTACGAATATTTAATTCCTTCCATTTATAATTAAGACGATTTAAAGTATTGGTAGGAAAAAGATTTAGCTTTCAAAAATACTTTATATTGTTACAAACACAATTTACTAAAAAATCAATAGATTTTATATATTATCAGTAAGAATTTTTAAAGTACGAATATTTAAGTCATTGTATTCATAATTAAGAGTTTAAAATACTGATTGGAAAAAGACATGCTACAAACGCAATTTTTATTTTTTAAAATAATCTGCACATTTTGTTTACATACTTTCCAATATTGATTTTATATTAATATACATTAAAAAAATTTCCACTTTGAAATTCATTAAAACTAAATAGAATTCATCAATATCAGCAAACGATATTTTGTTAATTTATTCCTGATATAAAACTTTCCAATATTCAGGCATTTCAGCAGTTAGCAAGCAGAAAGAGTAATGTAAACTAAGCATCTGCCCTCGAACACTTACTGGAGACATCGATCAAGAGTGAAAGTGGGAGGTGAAACAACCATTGTTAAGAAGATAAGTTTCCTCCGGACTGTTTCCCTACCCTTTTGAAAAGGGGAAGGAAACAAGCATGCGACAATTTGGCCGCTTGTCTGGCAGTTTGCATGACGGGTCGGTAAAGCCGTTGTGGCAGTCAGAGGATTAATGTTATTTATAACATAAGTGGATTGTTTTTTAAATATTTTATTTTTTTGTAAAAAGATCCTTGAACACGCAAAGCAAATAATAATTAAGACGAAATTATCCGAAATGTTACTTCCGTTCCTTCAAAAATATAAAGTTTATTATTCGACGAGAATGAATCCAAACAGTTGTATCAGCGTACTCATAAAATGACCTACTCTTAATTCTACAAAATATTTCCTAATTGTATAACTCGCATTTGTCATTCTACGAGTCATAGAGCAAATATTTAAACTTTCCGCTGTGACATTCCATCAGAATTGAAAGCAGCCATTATTCTAAAATACAATAGAATGGATTTTTTTTATTCCGACTGAATGGAAATGTGAAAATAATGCCTTTTAATAAATAGTGAAATTAGCATCAAAACATTATGCTGTTTTGTTAATACATTTTTATGTAATAACATGAAAGAAAAATATTTCATATATAAAATGTCTGTTCAATAAGCATTTCAATGCCAAATGAAGAAACTTATTTTCTTTAAATTTGTAAATGCCATCTCAAGTGTATCAGTTGAGAGGCAATATAAAAAATTTAATGCAACGGAAAACTGCTCCTCAGAATGACGTGAAATGTTACATGACAACGTAAATTTGCCCTCTCCACTGATTAATGTCGAAATATAGCTCTGCTGCTATTGAAAACTTTCATCAAAGAAATAGAGTGTTTTGAGGTCTTTTCCTCGTATGGTCATTTATAAACATTATAGCCTGTGTTTTACCGGTATTAATGGATCTACACCAGAAGATGATACCATCGTTCTACTTCATTAAGTCCGTGTTGCCTTTTACCGATGACAAGTGAATCAAATTTTTTAAAGATATATAGACGCAAAAATCATAATTCAATGTAATGGAAATTACGGAATGTGAGGAAAAACCAAAGTTGAATTTTACATTTGTTACCATTTTATTAATTTAAAATTATTATTTATAAATTGACTTTTAATGTGTGTTAACCGCGTTGTAAGCTCGAAATGCTTTTCATCTTTTTAAAGCCGGTTTAAAAACTAGGTATTAGTTTGTAAATAATTATACGATTAAATATTTTAATACAGTTGAGAGCAGTCTCAGATTTAATAAAGAGTTAACTACAGGGTATATAAAAAAGAATTACCCAATTGTAAATAGTTTTATTTATAGAACGACGAAGATCTAATGAATGAAAGATATGTCGTTGGATGAGGTGTGGCCTAGAGTTTTAGGGAATCGCCACTAGCTATCTCTCTAAAAGTGAACGATGGAGAAATAGGGCAGGAATGAAGTCTTTTGAGAAAATAGCTTCCGGTATTCAGTTTTGCGTTCTTCAGTTTAACAAGACAAAGTCAGTAATTGTAGTGCAGTGTGCTTTTCGTCTACATTTTGGAATTGAACGTCACCTAAAAACATCGAAAACGTTGTCACGCGTCCTGTATAAACGGAACTGTCACCGTATTTCACTACTCAGTCCCGTATTATTATTTGTCCCTTTTTCTCGATATTGTCCACATTGAGCATAATAAGGCCTTAAAGAGATGGAAAGATTATGATGCATTTCCGGACCATCTTGCTCGTAAAACTCGCATGCTTATTTGTAAACTACACATCAAAATACTAAAAATATTGCGCCTACCTCTACAGCTCAAATAAGTGCAAAATGATTAATTTCAAAATTATAACTTTATAAGAATGTGAAGGGGCAAGTATTTGTATACACAAAACACAATTTTTGAAAACTTAATTATTAAACGTTTACTTTTTCCACACAGTCAATGCGGATCATTAAGGTTAGGAACCCTTATTAATCCAGCCGCATTTTTATGTGTTGAACCGGGTCGACGGTTAATTACAAAAAAATTAAAAGCCAAAAGATCTTGTATTTTTGCTAGGGACAGACTTAAGCCAGGCTATTTGACTGAGATCAGTCAATAAAGTAAATGTTTGCCCATCTCAAAATAATGTCTTAACTTCTGAATACAATGAAGAATTTTCAAACTTTTAGTCTAACTGTGTTTCTTCTTTTTCTTTCTGTGCTCTCTGGCCTTTGGATACATCACACGCGGGTCAGGACGACTTGAAGGAAGATAGGACAGATGTGAGGTCATTCGTGTCTCCCTACGTGAGCACGGTGAGCACGGTTATTTCCACATATACCCATTCAACTCACAGGGAATTCCTTCAGTTTCGAGCTCGGAGGTATACATTGGCGTTAATTTTAATGTGTTATGATATTTATTTTTGTGTTTCACTTTACGTTTAACATTTTTCCATGATTAATATCTTGATGAATCAATGATTCGAGTTGAGTTTGATAATTCATTTTAATTACAGAGTAATTCAGACCAATGAAGTTCATTTGACAAGTTGGAATTTTCAACTGCAACATTTGTTCCATCACTGATTGCTTCATTATCATTTATAAAAGTTTCTGTGTTTTCCATAAATTCACACTAACTTTCAACACTTTTAACTTAAGAATCCTTTATGTGCATCTCCGTACTGAATATATTATTTAGCTGAATATTCCTATCACAGCTTCTATATTTAAAACAACGAGTCTGGAAACATTCCTGTTCTACATTAAGTGGATCATATTTATCAAGTCTTAACTTAGGCTTCAAATTCGCGAATTTTGCCGATAAAGGAAATTATTTGTTAATTTCTAGAATATTTCGTCAAATAACGATTGTCAATATAAAAGAGATGTTTGTTTTTAGAGCAAAGAAACATAAACATTTTAAATTTCCAAAATCATTCTTTAGGAACTCATTTATTCTCTTTCAGTTATAATTTTTTAAAATTATTACTTATATAGAGGAATTTTGTGTTTTATCAGAAACTAGCGTTGTCGCTTCACTCAGGATATACAACCCTACACAAAAAATAAGACACACTTTTTGGTTTTTTATATTTGTCGAAAGGAAAGTAGAAAAGAATGTTACAGAATGCATATAATTATAAAGGATTTCCTGTGAATGTACATTTGTAGTTCTTCCTTCAAGCTGGAGAATCACAAAGCAGTCAGAGGAAATGACTGTGGAACAGATCATATACTGACCAAGAGCGAAGTATATTACATCCGCCAACCAATATTAAATTCTTCTACTAAATTTTGTTTATTACCAGCGAAAATCCCTACCACACAGTATTACACAACCCATGGCAATCTTCCTACGCAAATCATTCCTAGCACCAAATGGGATTGTTATGGGATAAGAGTGATTTTCGGGATGAAGACATTATCTGTCTTTCCAGTTTCCGCAATTATCTTATTAGAAACTTAACAATTTATACCATATTAAAATAGAGTTCCATCTCAAAAATAACTAGTAATTATCATGCTGGTAAATTTAGAAGTAAGCATTTAAAAATGTATGTTTTAAAGTGAAATACAATTTTTATACTTAATGACATTAAAAATATTTACAATGTGTGTGTGTGTGTTTATAAATTAGATGAATTTAGAAATTAAAGAAGCTATTATAATTAAATATGCCTTTTAAGACAAACAACCCAAGAAAATCCTTTCCTTATACATTTCTTTACAAAACTGTTTAGTTTTGAAAAGGAGTGTATAAAAGGTATATTATTGGACGCACAGTTAAATCTATTTCGAAAAGAATTTTGCTATCATAACCTTAACAGTAGTATAAACATGTGAAAGTAAGATTTGAGGATATGCTGAGATTGGTTGGAATTATATGTACAACAAAGAAATTATTGTTAACAATGAAACACATCGAAAAAATATCGCCTGGAAATGAAATATCACAGAAAAGCATTTTTAAGACGGTGTAAAAGTAGTTTTTGAGCTAGAATATCATGCGAAGTTATAGAAAAGTGGTCACATTTCGGTTATTTTTTAATTGTTATTTTCTCATTATAAGTTCTAAAAATCTTTTCTTTACGAGCATATAATACCCCAAAAGCAGCTACCTGCAAAATTTCAAGTTTCTAGGATTCGTGGGATTGGACATTTCGTGGTGAGTTAGTGAGTCAATGGTATTTGTCTATTTTGTATAGAGATAAAAACATTTTTGAATATCTCTCAAAATACTCTTAAAAAATTCTCCTTTCCTAAGGAATTTACGAACTTCGATATTCTCATAGATTGAATTTTTCTCTACAGATCTATATCATTTTCTATCCACACAGAATTTAATATAAGGTATATGCTATTTGAACTTAAAAATAATGGTATCTCTGAAATATTATTTAAATAATTCGTGAATCATTAACACATTTAACAATTTTTCTTTTCGTAGGTTCATTGATTTAAAATTTGAATTGTTTTGAATCTGACAAAACTTATGTAGTGAGCGCAAGCTAATTATGTTTTGAAATCCAAAATGAATTCCATTTTTGATTATATACAATCGGTTTTGTAACAAAAGCAGATTAATTTGAAATATTCCAATTTTTTAAAGAAAATTCTGAGAAACGGAAAAATATTCAGTCCATAACAAATTACCTTAAAATTCGACTTCTGTTTTTACGAAAATATGAAGCTTATTATGCCATAATATTAAACAGACATAATTCGAACAGCATATTGATAAACATACATATCGTTATGCAGAGTGCAGTCTTTCTCATATAAGAAAGTAGGAGCAAGTAATGACCCAGGTCCCTTGGATTAGAATAATTTAGAATTCGCAGACAATTTCACAGCTCAGACAGCAGTCACAAATTCAAGTGCGTGAAGAAATACCTTTATATAAATAAATCACAATAGCGCATGAACTACACAAAAGATCTGAGAGCCAACTAGGCTTCACCCTATTGTATAGCTCTACCAGCTCTAAGTCTGAACCTAAGAGCAGCTATCCGCCTTTTTCAGTCTGACAAGGTAAAAGCATCGAACTTTCTCGAAGATTCGAAGTATCTCGAGAAACAGTCTTCGTCGATCCTCTCGAAACTTCACGATTGCCAAACAAGCATTTGGCCCCAAATTTAGTTGCAAGTCGCAAAAATGTTGCCACGTCCCAGAATCGAAGATACAATATTTGCAATTCTAGAAAGTATTTGGAAGGAAGTTGAATTCACATTTTTCTTCCTATGAGCCACAGACCAAATGTTCAAACTTGCGGCAAGAGTTTTGATTTTACGTCAGAAATGAAAGTACCGATGATAATAATATCAATAGATTGGTATTTGAAATAGTTTCCGCTGACAGAATGAAAATGTTGAAATAGTATTTTTTTGAAAATTCTGCAATTAGGAGAAAAACCTTATCCTATGTTGATGATACATATATGTAATAAACTTTAAGAGAAAAATATTCAATATTTGAAATGACTGTTTGATAAGGATTTCAATGACAAGCGAGGAAACTGTTGGTTATATTAAATTTGTGAAGAAGCCTTAAACTCACCATTTGGGAGACCATGCAGAGGAAAACTACATATATGCATGAGACGACCTTCTTCATTAACATCTGTAAAAAGTTCGCTGTGTCGCTATAAACTGAGTTTTAAGCATTAATTTAGATAAATTATTTCAAAAGTTAAAAATTACTTTGAAATCATAAGTATGTTGAGAAAATGTGTAGAATGCTTCACATTATTAGAACAAGAAAATTCAAGGTGAATAACTATATTATATCTCACAATATCACTAAATTTCAAAATTTCATATGCTCATAAATAAGAAACAGAGCGATAATGAAGAAATTTAGTAACCGAGCATAAATTTGGATTCTTTGACAAAAATGAATACTAATATTGGAAATTCTGAACTTAATGCAATTATATATAATTGAATTGAATGAAATTATATATAATGATGGCAGAATAATATTAAGTGATTATTTTTTCTTCCATACCTGTATATTATATAAATACAGAAACCACATTCATGACGAAGTGAAATCGAATATTTAAATATAAGGGGGGAAATGATAGTTGAATGTTATAATTGCTACCAGTTTTAAATTTCAAAATATGATTTATAGGTTTACATTGTAAATGATTTTATTGTTTTTCAATTGAAATAACCTTTTTTAAAAGCAGAGACAGACGATTTATTGTCGAGGCTGCTTTTAATGCTAGGCGCAATCATGCGAATACTTCTCCAAAATTCGGTATCGTTGTGGACTTCGTCAAATTTCGTCTCGTCTAAATCAAGGGGAGTGTATATGTGCAATGTTGCATTTCTCTACGCTAGTCATGTGCTCGATGCCTGTACAGTCTTTGTACTCGCCGGGGTCCCTTGAATAGTGATTTATTTCAAAGAAATACAATTAAGATTTTTCTCAAATTCATTTCCAGCCTATACTTTCTACAAAAGCTGCCATTTTAAACGCTAGTCTGAAGAATGAATTTGATTTTCAGTGCTTATCGCTTTAATGGTCATTAATAGTAATGGGCCAGTTGAGTGTATAAGTCTATATTTCGAAATTATTTTGACTATTTCGAAATCAAAACTGTTTGTATTTCAAGATTGTTTTCGTTCGCTCAACATGTTCATATCTTGTATCTTTAAAGATCCCCGGTGACTAATTTTTAAGGTTTTTATTCTTTCGTAAACTTGACTGCTTTACAGTATATATAATTAAAAAAGCAATGAAAAGTTTCTCTTTTCTTAAAAATATTTTAAAACGGTAGATATGAATTGCGCAGTTTGTTATGGTTTTATTGTGCAATCTATATTGCATCAGTCATCATAATATTGTCAACATCTGAGGACAGCAGCTGTACCCCGAGACCTGGGGGTTCACCACTTGCAGATTCCGGAGTTTTAGAATTTCGTTCAAAGTGGACAACGACCTGCATTCAAGTGGATTCAGCAATTAACTCTTTCACAGCCAATTCGAGCTGGCTGTATCTGTTGATATAGGTTCTACCTCGATGCAGCCATTTAAATGCTCTAAAATGGTATAAAACTGGGATATTCAAATCTTCAAACACTGAAAAGATAAAAGTCATGGAATATAACCTAATGTTGTGTGGAATCTCCTTTTTCCCGTTGAAGTGCAGAAATTCCAATTGGCATTGACTCAATGAGGAAAGTAGAGGAACTCACATTTTACAATGAAGATTTCGTCACGAGGGAGCCGACCAGAAAGTGATGGAGAAGAAAACAATTTGGGCACACTCCGTTTCAAAGAAAGCTGATAATTCGTTGCAACATTCAACAATATTTTAGTTTCTTGTACGCAATACTACGGAAGATAGAAAGGTTGTCCTAAAAAACCTCAACAAATTTATAGAAAACCTACAGAATAAATGAATATATGTTAGCGAAGCATTCTTTTAAAATATAAAGTAAATACTTTCAATATTAGAGAAAATGTGATTATTTGTGGTAAATAATTTTTTTCTGCGCATGTGAGAAAAATAGAATAATTTTTCTTTTATAATTTGTAAGCCAGATACATAGGGCAGATATAAAAATTCCAGTCCAATAAAAAAATATTTGCACCATATAGATTTAGAAAGATATTGGCATTGCAGCGAGTAGAATTAGTGATAGTCTCAAAGAGAAAGAAAATAAATGAAAAAATGATGAGAATTCTTTTCAAAAAGTGATATTTTTAAAACACAAATCTTCGAATAGTAACCTTTTAACTGCAGTTTAAATTATGAGTTATATTTTTAACTTGCATGCAACAAATTGTAAGAGGGCCCGAGAACTACAGCACAAGAAAGAACTTCAAGAACTCCGCCCCTGCATGCTTATTCAACCTTTGATGTTATGATCGAAAATGACAAAACGAATTGAATGAGTGAGACAAAGAACAAAACCAATTAACAAAAAATATGTTTACCTGAATAATATTAAAGAAAGAATTTAAAATTATAAGAATGTATTTTCATAGTGATTTTCTTATCTGTTTATAAACCTAAGGGCAGGTTCACGATCAAAATTAGGAGTTACATTATTGGAAACGAAATCTTAGCATGCTAAAAGGCGTTATTATGGATCACGTAAAACTTCCGCGCAGGAAACACGCCATTCTCGAATCTCCCGCAGAGGTAGTTTGGGGGAAGGTTACAGTAATTCGGACTAAAACGGTGGTGTCCAATATTTTGACCTTAAATATACCCCTCTTTATAAGTCATATTATTGGTAGCCTAGAGACAAGCTATCGGTTATTGGGTCGGAGCGTTCGAGGTTAGAAACCAGATTCAACTGTAGATGAATTGTGTATGGATCTTGTTGCACGCTAAATCGTATTTAGGAGATCAAACGTCCAACCAATGATATAGTGTGGAAGTTTGGAGAGAGAGTGCCAGCTCTGTAGCCAACCTGGTCATCTGACCGCTGTTCAAATTCACGAGGACCTTAACAAAATAGCCCTCGTGTTGCTTCAAAATGGCACGTTCATAAACTAAACTAAACCGAATAAAACTAGTCATATTATTTTTGAGTATCCTCAATTGCCATGTCCACCTCCAAACATCCCTCTTCGTGCCAGGACAATTATTACTCTCTGTGTATAAAAAAATTTACACCCATGCGTAAAAAATTAAGCACCTATAAAACATGCATACATTTGATTAATCATCATCTTTGCGGAATGAAAAACATGAAAAGTATACTTTAGTTACATGAGATTTCTTGCCACGTCACTTTGTAGCGAAGAAGCATGTTTTAGCTTTAACCCTGTTCATCCTTATATTTCACATAAATCATAAATTGTTCTGTTAAAATTATCTGTGTGAACTCACTCTGATGCTGCTTTGTTTTCATTTGTTTTTGAAAGTTGGTATTACTTGAAAACAGGCCTATTCTGGATATTTGCAAATTTTCATGCTGGTTTGTTGATTTTTGACCCTCTTTAAAAATTTTAAATGTTTATTGCAATTTAAATATTCTAAAAATATTCACACCTTCTAGAAATTTATTTTCATATGCCTCTTATATGGGTGTATCAATTATTTTATTAGTAAGGTACTCAATTACAGGGATTTCTTGTCACATCACTTTGTAAAGAAGTAGCAAGTTTCAGGTTTTTCCCCCTATTTATTCTTATTTCTCATAAATGGAGGTGCAGTCTCGCACAGTATTCCACTAACAGTTATTAAATCATCAAAACTAACTGCACCAGATTTATTTAACAACAACATTCGGAGGTAGTATCTTTCGGCATCCCATATACTAACAACTGGCATTCTTTCAATTACATTATGTCTTCCATGCTGTCTTTTTTCCACCTCAAAAACATACTAATAAGCAATAACTTCTGTTTCACAGGTAGGAGCATTATGTATGCGGATATCTAAATTTGTTTGTTCCATAAAGACTATACATTCACAGTTGGGTTACACTGTATTAGTTGATGCTTTTCTAAATCAAACAAACCATATCACTCTATTGTTTGATATGATAAGAGCAAAATAAAATATACATGCTAGAATAATTACTAATCTCTGTGTATAAAACGTTTGTACACGCATACATAAAAAATTAAGCATCTATAAAACATGCATACATCTGATTAATCATTATCTCTGCGGAATAAACTCACTTGAGGAAAATCTGTTGAGAAATGATCAAAAGTGTGAAAATTCTAAACGAAGAATTCAAACTAAAATATTATGCAAATTCCACTTGAATCAACTAATTAAATCAAAGTGAGCAAGCAGGAGAATAATTGAAACAATGCGCGGTTCGCTTTATGTGCCGGACACCGGTAAAAATATCAATGCACTCGCAGGACACTGATAAAAAGATCAACGCGCATCTAAAACAAATATTCTCTTACCGCCAATCACCCCATTGGCGATCATAAGAGGAACGAGGCAAGTAGGCGCTCTGAACTACAGGCTAACCTATACAGTATCTAGCATTTATCTACTATCAAACAAACATGCACACAAACTATGAAAGATTTAGGGTAAAACTTAAGTTTAAGGTACGCAGTCGTTCCTCCCCACACTGGATCACCAACATTTTGTCTCCAAGAGTAAGACAGTTTAGCGATGTGAGAATAACTGTTTTGGATGCGTAATGACCGTTTTAATGGTGTCTTTAGCACGCTATGCCTGCAACATACGAGAAGGGAAAATTTCGTATGCGAGGCATCTAAGTGGGCTCCAGGCAAATTTTTTAAACTTAAAAAAACAAAAGCGGCTTGGTTTTCAGCAAAGAGGGGAACCTAGTAGCTTCGCTTTTTCATTGAATGTGAGGAATCTACGTTTTTTTAATTCCAAAGTTATTACCTCAAAACGTTCCTTCGTCAAAATGTCAACAGTAGCGAAGAGCATGCCGGTTCAAACAAATTCAAAAATGTCAAACACTGGAACGATGTACATGTCAGTCGATACAAATCCACGATCAAAACTGTCAGAATCAAACCGTAGAATTCCGAAGAACTATTATTCAAATTCTATTAAATTGACAAATTAAATCGACGATAGCACAGAACAAACCAATTAAAAAAATGCCCAAGACACCAATATAATGGTCGCTGCGTGCGCAATGCACAAAATATCTAATATATCCATATAGTTTACTCTAAAACTTCTTTATAAACAATTGAATACAGCAGAAGTAGGAAATATAACCGTCAATGACTCAAGAGATCTTGTCATATCCACGGAGCTATTTTATATTAATTCAGGTGTTAAGTATTTGTGCACGCTATGTATATACTATATGATAACTGTAAATTTTTATAACTGTTGTTTGAACGAGAGTTTTTGTTTAAGTTTTAGTTCAGTGTTCTACTAATAATCGTCTTGCATGGAAGAATGACTGGTTATTTTGGTATTATGAGTCCAGAACTGTTTGAAGCCCACGGTTTTTTTAAAAGCTATTTTCATTTAGAACAATGGCAGTCATTGACACACTGCTAGCGTAATAGAGTTATTTCTTTATATATCGGATAACATAATAATCTCACCCGTGACCAAAGGCAACGCTTTTCTAAATCAGATGGAAAATCTCCATCTGATTTAGCTGTCAGATGGAAAATCTCCACCAAGTAGAACAACCTTTCCTCCAAATGGATTGGGTATTTTGTAAGATCCTGAATTCGACGATCAACTGCTAAAAAGCATGATAAACAAACGTCTGTCCTGCCCCTGCAAATCTATAAAAAAAGAAAAGCTTTAGACCACTGAATTGATTTCCATATGTAAGCATTCAAACACAATTCTTTGTTTAGTATTAATTTTTTAAACTTTTTTTGCTTTCGATTGCTCCAGTAATATGACATAAGAAAACATCAATGGAATGTGTTTATAGATAAATTTATGTCTGGCAATTGGAGTTTACTGAGGCTCAAACCGTAAGTCTGGAGAAGTATATTAATTTCGGCAAGTGCATAAGAAGGTGCAGTCTCACACAATATTCCATAAACAGTTTTTAAATTATCAAAACCCACTGCACCAGATTTATGTAACAACACCATTCGAAGGTAGTATCTATCAGTATCCCATATACTATTATCTACGGAAATCTAAATTTGGTTGTTCCATCAAGAACATTTTAGCATTTACAGATGTGTTACATTGTATTAGTTCATGCATTTGCAAATATGATTTACATTTTGTAAACATCGTTCATTATTATGAATAAAATAACTATCAGCTTCAATGCAATCATATTTTCGATTGGAAAGTCATTGCAATTACTTATTCGTATTTTGTGAGATGTAAGAGTATTTTCGCCTATTTCTATTATCTAGATATCTTTAAATGGAGGTTTCAGTGACACGGCAAGCCCTCTTCCGAGCATTTCTAATTATATTTTGCAGTTCTATAAATTAGCTAAGCGAAGGTTGAAAAAACTTTCAAAAGTTTGTGCGGAGGTTTGTTTACATTTGACTGTTGCCATTCGATAATAAGTAAATAAGCACAATTTCTGTGCCAAAGTACGATATCGCTTTTACTTAATTTAATAATTTAAATATGAATTGAAATGAAAAAACGGCTCGGAGGTGCACATCTTCAGTATCCAAAGTACAGCTGTTCCAAAATTGGTAGCTCTATGTTCTACGGTCCGATCTGCACACCGCCAACAGATACACACACACACCGACAAACACATACCCACACACACACACACAAACATTCATCTTTATTAGTATTAGAGATTATTTCAGCTAATAACTTCGGAAAATATAATCTACAGGATTTTTTAGTCAATTTAAAATTCAAAATAATATTGATTCAATAATTCTGCTTCACTATGTAGTAACTTAAAATATATATAATCTCCTGTTACTTTCATTTCATAATTATAAAAGCATTTAAAATTTTTAAATATCAAAACTTTTCCACCAAAGCTGAATAAATTCTGAAAAGAAGGATACTTACAAATTGAAGTACATCTAAAATCAGCTTGTTATGAAGCTTTTCATTAAAATGTCATAGATTTCCTCTTTTCTTTATATATACAGGATGATTCAAAATACGTTTCCAAACTTCAAGAATAGTTCTAGCATACGATAAACGTCACAAAATCCCAGACGAACATGAGTGTGTAAAGGCCACCTGGCGGCAACAGAAGACATTTAAAGCTTGGATTTCTGTGTCTGGGCTGGTAAATGAAAATTAGATTTGAAGCACTTAACATTTAAAACGCCCAGTAAAATTAATTAGATCCCGTTTTTTTCCAATCTTTAGATGAGCGTTATTTCTTAGCTTAATGGCTGCAGATTTATTGTCATGAATAAGAACTGTATTGAATTTGAGCATCTTAAATTAATTATTTCAAAAATGTATGCTACCTTTCTTAGTAAGTGATGTGATACTTTCCCTGTTGGAAAATTCTTCATTTATCATTCCACTTCAGCATTTACAACTTTTGGACCGCTTAAAAATAAAAAGAACATTTATGTAAGGAAATAATTTCTAAATTTTATTAGTATTGGCTTTGTCTGTAAAGGGTTTTTTTATATGAAGGCGCGTCAGATGAATACTAGCCTAGTTGATCGCAATTAGTGTGTGTGACGAAAATGAAGAGGCGTGGTTGGAAAATGGAGAGGTTGTTACATGCTCGTTTCAAACTCTTGTTCACAAATGAAATGCCAATTTGCTACGAGACAAGCTCATATGTGTATAAAATGCATAAGTTTTATTTCAATTGTGAAATAACTGTGATATTTTAAAATGCCCATCATATTGGAGTTCATCTTTAAATACTTCAGAGGCTCAATATTTTTGCACTTTAACAGATATGTTAAAAAGCGATTTGATTCACGAGCAACAGTTTTTTATGCCTCTTTGGCTATTACTAAGCTGTAGCGAAAGTTACAGACTCTAAATATGTTTTATTGAGATTTTATATTATAATATATCTCTATTTATAACGCTTGTAACCAAATAAGAAGATTAATGCAGACTTTCAATTGTAACTTTGTTCGTATATGTGCAGTGAGAAGGCATGGAATGTTTATTTGCTGATTTTATTATATTTGCGTAGAATTGGTAGTTTTCAAATGCATCATCTGATGAAGGTTTTTTTGTAAAACCCATTTTAAAATCGTCAATTTTGTTTTCTGACACAAAATAATCAAATAAAAAATAATTAGCTGTTTAAACCAAATATCAACATTGTTGTTAAGATTAATTTCTTGCTGCGACAAAATAAAATAACAATGATTTCTTACTGTTTTTCTTTTATTGCGATTTATTTCTGCATTTCTTTAGCAGTATGTAATAATTCTGCTATCACTGCTTCATATTCATTTATGAATGGACTTAGTGAATCGATACACATTTTATTTTATAAGACACCGTTAATTGTATTTAATACACTTTTCATCTTTGTATTTTTTGACAAAATTATTTTCAATACAAATCCTTTCTAAATGCGAAGAAGTTTATAAAATGAAGCCAAAAATGCAGGATATCTGCTTATAACAATCGCTATTTACAAAATTTCAAAATGGTCGGCTTTTCTTCCAAAAATTCGATTTTTGAACTTGCTATTTCAAAACAGAATCATATATTTCTGAAGACCTGATTATTAAAAACTAACATCGGATTAATGATTGTTCATTTTACTTATTAAAGCTATTGTTGTAACATATCATCATACGATTTACTATTTCAAAAATGTGTGAAAATTTCATGTCTTGCGGAATTATTTCATAAGATGTCTTTAACCCTCTGACGGTCGTAACGGCCAAGACGGCTCGTCAGGTAAACTGCTAGACGATGGCAGAGCGGCCTAAAAGTCGTATGCTTATTTCCTTCTCCTTTTTCAATAGATTGGGTAAACTGTGTGGAGCAATATTATCTTTTTAAAAATGGTTCTTTCCCCTCCCACTGCCACTCTTGATCGATGTCTCCAGTAAGTGTTCGAGGTTTCATCTCCCACTATTGTCCGATATAGTTTTAAAATAAAAATTACCTGTATTAAAAAACAGATATTTATTTTTACAGTATTTTTCTATGGCGTTTAAGCTAAGAAGTCTAATTCCTTTCTCTAGAAAACAACAGTGGACTTCTTTCGCTCTTTGTACTGGCCCTCTTTACAAGTATCCCCTTTTGAGATGCTCTCCTTACCAGATTTGTGGATTTATCAATTTTTAATTCAAAAACATCAGAATTACAGCCACCTTCATATAGAATTTGAGGTTACCTCTCTGTGTTTTCAACATACATCTTCAGATTTAGATGTGACATCTGCAACATGCATAAATTTTCCCTCATAAAATTCATATGTTTGTATTTGAAATTTCGGCTTATTCTAGCACTAGAAATACTAAATCTTCCACCACGTGTTGCACGACCTATTAACCTTCCTGCTTTATCACCTAGTCTTCCTGGATGTTGATTTAACCAGTACAAACATGCTCCCGAAGCTTTTCAACAGCCTTTATGAAGCCCATATTACCGTAGAATCTTAATCAGCAGGAATTACAATATGATGATATGAAAGCAATAGATTGTAGAAGATGAAATGGAAATTTTTTCCAGAAGCCGTATTCTGCCTTCAAAAGCTGAAGCATTTGAAAAATCAAATTCGGCAGCCTGTTTTATAGACTAGTAGAGATTGGTGAAAAATACCACAGCCTCGGTCAAGAACCGGACCCTGTTAAACAACTGAGAATCCAACTAAAGTAATCGCTAATTGAATTGTTGGATACCGCAGGTTTATTAATCGCTTTGTAATTTTCAGTTCTTATGGGTAGTTGCTCCTTATATTGCCGCTTGAAGGGAAGTTTTTCTACCAATTTTTTTCTATGCCAAGAAAAAACCAAACAATGTGCTTGAAGAGCTCCACTTTAAAATCTGCTTATATTTTTATGGTTTTTTGAAATGTCTACGGATTGTTTGTACACTCTGTATTTATATTTGTAAAAAATTAAGTATTTAGATAGCTTTAGAAACGAGAATAAATAAGATTCATGTCAAAATGACAAATCTTCTTTTGCGTAGTTTGGAAATAAGATTTGAAAAATAAGTATTACCACTTTTAATATTTAAAATGTTTCTATATAAAATTTTAAAATATTACTCAATCAATATAAAATAGGGAAAGACATGAATTTCTTTTATATATTGCCTGGAGTTTCATTCCTCGGTTGGTAAATAAAAATTAGCGTCAAAACATTTTTTTTCGGATGGAATATGAAAACATCAATATCACAATACTTTTGACATAGCTCCATATTTGCCAAAAATGTAACATTCTTAAGACGATTATTCTGGACTTGTTGATACAACTAAAGAGGAAAAGACTCAGGATTTAAGCATGCGTGTGATACATGATTGCAGCGCCCCTATTTCGGGAAATCGAAATTAACTACTTCGAATCCTCTCATTTCCAAAGACACCTAACCTAAATGACTCCATGTTGGATATTCCGTATTTATAAGTGGAATTTTTTTTGCATAGTGTGTACATTCTGCATACCTTTATGTTTTATTTATTAAATTGTGGAATTATGAAAATTACGTTAGTAAAAAAATCGATGTTTTCTGCAAAATACCTATTATTCAAGATCTTCGATATAAGAACAGTAAGTTTAAATTTTTTTCAAAACATTCATCAAATCTGATTTAAATGAGTTACCAATTTGTAATATTTTAAAATATTATTTTCGCTTTTTTATATGAAATAATAATATTTTGTTTTACTTTAGTACTATTGTTGCAGAATTTCAAAATGCTTATCAGGTGGTATAATGTGATACAATATGCATTATTTTTGTTTTCCCGAACTTCGATAGATTAAGTCCAGAATAGTTGAATTTGTAATAAAAACGAAATGACGCAGAATAATCGTCAATGATTTTATCAACAAGTATATAGATTGGTCTGAAGATTGTACTGGTACTGGTCACCACATATCTAAGCTGTCCCATTTCATAGCACAATTGGTAGAAATTTCATTGATCCTGTCAGCGATGCCATAGTAGCTTACGCAATGATTTAACTACACTCATGTCCATAAATTAAGGATAATTCAGAATCACACAGAAATTGAACTCTAAAATAAAAATTTCACCTGTAGAATTATCACACACATCTTGAAGAAGAATATGCAAAATACAGGAAACCACCAGATGGCGCGGATAGTACGTCACAATGACGAGAGTGTAAGAGAGGGGTATATAAGGAATGGTGGCAAAGAAGTAAAATTGTTCACAAGCGCTTTAAAAGCCTTCCAGTGCAATAACCGCATAGTTATGGCTCAAAGGAAGCATTTGGATAATTTTTTACGTGGTAGAATTATCGGACGACTGGAATGTGGACGTACCCAGCTGGAAGTATCCGAGGAACTTGGAATCGCCCAGAGTGTCATCTCCAGGCTTTGGCAACGATTCCAAGATGATGGTAATGTGAGTAGATGTTACAGCACAGGTCGCCCCCGAGTTACAACGCCGAATGAGGACCGGTATTTGGCAGTTACTGCCAAAAGAAACAGACGGAGCACAGCATCAGACCTGTCTCGTCAGCTCTCTTCAGCTACCGGTACGACAGTTTCAAGGCAGACCGTGTACAGACGCTTAGGACACATTGGTCTATATGCTCATAGGCCTGTCAGATGTGTTCCACTTACCGCAACTCACTGTCGCCTGAGATTAGCCTGGAGTAGAGAGCATGCATTGTGGACACCGCAACAGTGGTCTTGTGTGATGTTTTCCGACGAGTCCAGGTTTAGTTTGCAGTCTGATTCTTACCGGACTTTCATATGGAGAGCGCCAGGTACCCGTTACCACCAAGAGAACACATCTGAACAACACCGTTACGGTGGTGCAGAATGGCTCGTTTGGGGAGGAATTATTCTTGGTTCCAGAACTGACCTGCATGTTCAGAGTGTAACGATGACAGGCCACATCTATCGGGATGTCATTCTGGAACAACATGTACGTTTGTTTCGGGGCGCAATGGGTGCTGAATTTCTGTTTATGGATGGCAACGCCCGTCCTCACCGTGCAAACATTATAGACGAATGCCTTCAATCGGAGGATATCACCCGTATGGATTGGCCAGCATACTCACCGGACTTGAATCCAATAGAGTATCTGTGGGATATGCTTGGCCGACGAATTGCAGCCCGTCAACCCCCTCCC
>BGPR01017157.1:0-30103 GCA_013235015.1 Araneus ventricosus
AGTGATTTTAGTTTGTGATATGTTGGTTAATTATTGCGTTATTTTTTTCAAGTATGGCAGAAGAAATTGATAATGTATTCGAGAATGACCAGATGTACATCCGAAAACCGACCGACACGAATCGATGTGTGTGCAAGGAACGCATCGTCTGCAAAAGTAGAGCATTTTCAAACCGGTCTACAAAAATCGGTGTGTGTGCAAGTAGCCTTAGTCGTCCCGTATCAACGCTTGGCAATTATGGCAACCCTATCTCTAGTACCAGTGCGGTGAATGATGCGTAACTGTGAATGGTAAGAACAGGACTGTGCACACATTGTCTGCATGTAAAGTATGGCTAACACCCGTTATTGGTTTGTTGTTTCTATATCTTCATGCGCTCTCTCCCTCGGAGGTGTGGTGTTTCGAGTCTCACATCCCTATGTGATTCGGGCTTGTTTTTCATGTTTTGTACCTGCATAAAAATTAGTCCGATGAATTTTGAATCACCCTACATATATAAATTTTTCTAGCTCAGCTCTTTCTTCATTTAGCTACACGCAGTGAGGAAATTTTGATGCTTTTCAATGTGCAGCCCCATCCTATATGGGCCTTTCACCTGTTGATTAATTTTCTGTTATCTTTTCTTATTTCTAAGCACTTTCAGTGATCATCAAGATCTTAGTGCCGATTAGTAACCAAATAAGCTTAAAAAATAAAATGAATTTTGAAATAATTACGTTTTATGAATTAATGCACGCATTTTTTTAATTTTAAGATTTTTTAAATTTTATTAACATCGTCTGAAATAAATAACTTAATAATATAGTGAAATATCATTAAATAATTCAAACTATTTTATTATTCTTCTCAAGAAAGTAGTTTATCTTATTTTAAACCAAAATTCGATAGCACATCGTGTGGAGCGTCTTTTGAATGACATACTAAAAAAAGTTGACTATATTTTTAAAATAAACTTTACTTTTGACTTAGTTTCGGTTCTGGCTTTGATTGGAGATGGATTTTATTCCAATTGGCGAGGTTAAACTTTTATTTTAAACTCAAACTAAATTTCAAGTAATTTTGAAAGAAAGCAATAAAAAGTTGCTGCAAATTTTGAACCCCTTCTTCGTACAGTTTATCTCTGATATATTGCGTTTATTTTATATGCAACCCTGGAAAAACCTATTTTGAATAATTTTCAAATTTGCGCATATCAACCACAAAATATTCCGTGAAGCTGATTATTCCACTTGGAAGTGCGTTCCAAATCACTCATTTCCAACATAACGCTTAAAAGTTGCCAACTGCAACGACATAAAAATAGACATTCATTAACACATAATAGCTGACGAAACTAATTCAGTAAATTCTCCGAACTTGAAATATCTACCGAAACTAATTCAGTAAATTCTCTGAACTTGAAATATCTACCGAAACTACTTCCTGTAATAGAAACGAAACCAAATCCTTTTTTAATATCCTAAGCACTTCATGTCACTGCTGAGTCTCCTCATAAATAGTAAAATGAATGGTATTTTAGTACATTCCCTCAACTTAAAATATCTACCACTAGAAACTGACCAAAATCCTTTTTTACATCCTAAGCACTTCACGTCATTGCTGTGTCTCCTCATAAATAGTAAAATATCCCCCCGCCTTATCTGTTACGCAACTTTCCGGTCATATTCCGAGGTCAAACTGATATAAAGAAGGCCATAATAGATTCATGATTATGCAAAAACTGGCGACTCATTTTAAAATAAAACTTCTGAGTTCGGCACAACGTTACAGCAGATTGAGACTTTGAAATACAGTTGAATGACACTGCTATTATTTCCGGAATTTTCCATCCCAGTGAATCAATCTATCTATGGCCGCCTTGCTAGACGACCTTGCAATTATTTTAAGGAACAATAACTCAAACTTCAGACTTAAACGACCACTTCGCCCTTGCGTCTTTAAAAGTTGGAATAACTGCGTAATGTATTGTTCAAGAGGATTGTAGAATCTGGGCAATTCTGGCAGTTAACTTCCTGCGTCAGAATTCAAGTATTGGGTTTTTGCGAGTAAGAAAGTGGGTCTAGCAGTTTTGAAGATGACCGAGGAATTATGGAAGTTACGCTGAGTATATGCAAATGAAACGGATTTCCAAAATTGGAAATTTACTGAAATCCTCCTTTTTCACATACGCTTTTCTTTAACTTATAAAAGTATTGTAATCGTCAAAAAATTCGAACTCGAGATTTTGATGAATTTCCACGTTTTAATGTGAAAAACACAATTTTGGAATTATGTCTGTCTGTCTGTGAACACGATAACTCGAAAACTTTTAGAGATAGAGCGATGAAATTTGGTATGTGATCTTTACACATAATTTGTAGTTTCTTTCGAATTTTGGACAAAATCCGCCCACGGGAAGTCTGTTTTTCCGTGTTCCTGTAAGCACGATAACTCAAAAACTTAAATAGCTAGATGAATAAAATTTGGTTCATTGTTTTATCGTTAGGAATGTAGGTCCGTATCAAATTTTGGACACAATCCGTCAAGAGGTTAACTGTCTGTCGGTCTGTATAATCGCACACATGTGAAAGTGATTAATTCCCCAACCCTACTAGGCTTAGATAAATCAACATTAATATGTGCTCTTCTTATCTTAATTGTAGTTTTGTGTCCAATTTTTGTTTCAATTGGTTGAAAAACGGCGTTCAAATTGCATATTCGGCTTCTTCCCCATTCTACGACGCAAGAAATGGCGCGTTCGTTCCTCCCACCTATGTTAGGGAATCGTCCATGTAACTGCCGCTCTGTGTGTTTTTCCCCACCCTTGTTAGGGCGGATACGAGAAAGTTTTGGGGAGACCACTCCCGCTGGTTAAAGATGTTATTTCTTAACGGATTTTTTCTCTCACTTCCTGATGCAGTGGAGCACTGAAATTTTGTACACTGATATGTTTCCCATAAGAGTAAAATCTTTATTATTTTCATAACTTAAATAATTAATCGACTAATTTTAATTCCATATGAGAGGCTCCATCTGGTGATGAAATTGAATAAAAAATTGGTTCTAATATTACATAATATTTATAATAATAAATTTTGAAATATTTTAAAAACTAAAGAATAGAAAATAATAATAAAAGAAATTAACATGCTTCTATTCTTGTACTAAAAAGTAGAGTATATTCTTTTTTCAAAAATCTCTAGATCAAACAAAATATCGCAGAAATTAGTAGTATAATGGAATCAAGCCACAATGAATATCATAAGAAAGAAAATTCTGAAACAATTATTAGAAGTGTAAATCTAATATAAAGCAGAAAATACATGTATCTGTCTGTCTGTCCGTCCGTCTGTCTGTCGGTCACAAGAACTCCGCCTAAACGATGTACCGTAGCGACATGAAATTTGCACACGACATTCTAGAACACATTTCTAGGTCAACAGTTATATTTTCAACTTTCAGAGTTAATTAGTTCTTAAGATATTTAATTAATTAACGAATATTAGCCGCTCTAAGCCTAATGCTTAGATGTTTTTTGCCAATAACTTCTGAAGTAATTATTAGACAACAATTATTTTTATGCCATTTTAAAGAGCAGAAAATTTTCTTTTTAATGATATTAATTCCATTGCGATAAAGTGTTTTCTCTGAATGTTATTAAGGATTTTAAAATATATTTTGAACGAAATTTCTAAAGATAATTTGTATTCTTATAGAAATAAATTCAAGCCAAATTACTGTTTCGCGCGCGGGCTTTTGCCAGTGTTAAACTTAATATAAGAAAATATTGTTTTCTAAAAGAAACTCTCTTCTTCTTGTTTATGCTCAAAGCATAAACAACAAAGTAGACTTTTCACTTCCGGTTTCCGATTGTCGTAGCATTGACAGCTTTTAATATGGTTACACAGTGATCCAATGGCGTAAGAGAATTATTCTCTCGATGTTTTCTTTCATTTTCACAAATTTTTAGTTGTTCCAAATGAGTGTGTGCTAAGCTTCCAAGGCTACTTAGTCTAGTTCCTATCGTAGGAAGAGGAAAAATGAAAGGGAAAAAAAGATGTTTTAACGGTCTATCTGTCGCAAGATCTCCTCCTAAAAGGTGAATAGTCTTGACATGAAATTTGCACATGTCATTCTGGGGTCCGTTCCTAGATTAATTCTCCTTTTTCAAACTTTCAAAAAAATTACTTCCTAAGATATTTAATTAAATAACGAAAACTAAGCCAATTTTCGGCTTTTTATCTCAGTGTTTCGTCAATAATTTCAGAAATAATATATTGCACGTATATTATTTACATACCATCTTAAAGAGCAGAAAAATATCTTTTTAATGATTTCAATTTAAATTTTATTCGTTCTTTTTCTTAATTTAATAAACATTTCAAATTTATTTCATACACAATTTGTAACAATGCTTTCTGTTATTTTATTTAAATTCAAAACAATGATCGTTTTTTTCAAATCCTTCATTTCGGTATTTTTGCCATTGTGAAAGTTATGATAAATATAGTTGTTTTCTTTGAATGTTAACAGAAAGGCAGAGATTTTATTTAGCTTTTATTTCGTAGCATATACCTCTTTCAATATGTTTGCGCCACAAAACAATGACATTAAATTACTCTCATTCCGCGGTGCTTCATTTAATTTTACGAATTTCATAATGATCATAATGAGTGTTTAAAATCCTTCAAGATTGTTGATCCTACTTCCTATCGGACAGAGAGGGCCTAAAGAGGAAAAGAAAGAACAATATGAGGTTTTAGCGGTCAGTGACAAAAACATTAAACATAAAAGGCCGCTGGGATTAAGGAGCGTAGACTTACTTACTTTACTCAACTGTGACTTTCTGTGTCTCAAGTTGTTCTATGTGACTAAAGTAGCTCTATGTGACTTTGATCTATGACCTTTCTCAGTTAAACGAAACTAAAACCAACTCAACTCAATTAAATCGATAGTAAGGACTGATCAATTAAATCAACAATTGTTAATAATAGTTAATTAATAAAGGACAGTTAATTAATCGATTACTCAACTGTGATTTTCTGTGACTAAAGTAGCTCTATGTGACTTTGACCTATGACCTATGCTCTATGATCTTTCTCTGTTAAATGAATTAATTTGAATGAATTAATTAATCTGAAATGAATTAATTATTGATCTATTAAAATCCAGTTAATATACCGTTCACAACCGATGCGTTCGCGCGCGCCAGTCGCTGTGACGTCATCAAAATTCTTCTTGATTTTCACCAATTTTGCAAATCGACTGTGACTAAACCATAGTTACAAATTCTAAAATTATTTTTGAAATCTTCAATGTCTACCTTTCTCTGTTAAATGAAACTAAAACTCTCTATGTTATTTGGTTGCGGAGCTATAAGCGCTTAACTTTACCACGAAATTCGACGTAATTCAACAATTCTTGAGTAATATTGCGCATGAACTTGAGATCGATGAATAAATTGCCAAATGTAATTGGATAGTCTGCATGCGCGCGCGTCGGTCGTTGTGACGTCATCAAAATTTTTAGTGATTTTCACCAACTTTGAAGCTCGACTGTGACTAAACCGTAATTCCAAATTCTAAAATTCTTTTTGCAATCTTCAATGTCAACCTTCCTCTGTTAAATGAAAATAAACTCTCTATGTTATTTGGTTGCGGAGCTATAAGCGCTTAAAAATATCACGAAAAGCGTCATAATTTTTTCCTTTCCCGACACATCATTAGACCACTATGAAGAGACGTAGGCCTACGCCAAAATACAAGATATGAAAGAGTTTCTGCTGTTGCCGTAGCAATGGTGGGGAGGGGAAAATGGAGAGCGAAGGACTACGAGATTCTTGCCAGGTGGTTCAAACTAAGGAGAGAAAAAGAAGAAGGGTGTTTCAGTGCTGGTCCAAAAGGTCAGTTGCTTATCGAAAATCAACGAAAGACGCTTCCGCGTAAAACACTTTTAGTAAATTGAAAGTGTTATAAGTTCTTGAAAATATATGGACTTGAAAATATTTTTTATCCCGAGCTACGCCGGGCATATCAGCTAGTATGTTATAAATGTGATAAAAAATTCCAGTCTAATTAGAGTATTTTTATCAATTATCTTTATAAATCGCGTATTTCATTCATATTCAAGAAGTCAATACTTGCTATAGATGAGTTTTAATACCCACCTGTTGATCAGAGATTTCTATAACAGAAATTTTTTTAACCTTATCGAATTCGTATACAGAAAAGATTGACTAATTTGAGAACGTGCTACAGTTTCCGCCAGTACCTGAAATTTTAGCTGGAAATTTTATAATTTTTATTACTGTAATTTTCATCTCCATTTCTCGAGTGCTTATTTCATTTATTCGAATATTTTTCTTATAAATATTTTATTTAATATAAACTTTTGAAGAAGTGAAGAATAGTAGAAAAAGAGAATTATATTGAAACTATTATATAAAAGACTGATGATTGCTGTGTGTTAGACAAACCCATACTTATTGTCCCTGTGTAGCCGTGGCCGATTTAAATGTATTCCTTTCTAAAACTATTTTAATAATACAATTAGGTTTCTATTGTTATTTCTCTTCTTTACGTGCATCAATTCTTCTTTAATTTGGCGAATTTTATTCACTTTAAATCTTTTACCTTGCGACTAGATAATTTAATGATAAATATACAAATAATAGCACTTATGATCACATCATGCTACAATATATTTTCGTCGTTGAGGCAAATTCCAAATTGAGGCAAAGTCACTAATTCCGAAACTACAATTTCGAGGTGTTAGTTTAAACTTGATTAATTACTTTCTCGTATACGAAGTATACAAAGAGAAAGTATTGTAATCGCCAAAAAATTCGAACTCGAGATTCTGACGAATCTCCACGTTTTAGACCTCCCTGAGTCCGAAAAACACAATTTTGGAATTATGTCTGTGTGTCTGTGAACACGATGACTCGAAAACTATTAGAGCTACGGGGATGAAATTTGGTATGTGGTCTTTAAACATAATTTGTGGCTTTCTATCAAATTTTAGACAAAATACGTCAAAGGGAAGTCTGTTTGTCTGTATGCCCGAAGTCATGTGAACACTATAACTCAAAGACTTGAATATCTAGATCGATACAATTTGGTACACAGTTTTATCGTCATGAATGTAGGTCCGTATAAAATTTTGGGCCAAATCCGTCAAAGGGTTGTCGGTCTGTATAATTTACTATTGAAAAGAATCCCTTTCTCCACACGCATGCGTACATGAAAAGTCTTCTGTGCAGGCGAAACGAACGAATTACGTCAGTTTGTCCTTGAGACGGCAAGAGTGAAACCTAGCAGTGTGCAACAGATATGCGTTTTAATCGGCAGGCATCGCTTTGAATTTGATTCTTTACCTAGATATTTTTCAATCACCTTAATAAAAAACCTTCCGATAGTCATTGGATTCTGGATAACAGTAGGTTCGAATTTTTTTAGCCATGCGGGGGAAGGAGATACGTCATCTTTTTGGGGAAGTATACGAGAAAGTTTAGGAAAGAACACTCCCGCTGGTTTTGAGTCGTTATGATTAATCGTAAAAATTATTTTACAGATTTCTAGCTCCTATGGTTGATTTATTGATGTTTAGATGACAGGTTTATATCACGAAATAATTAATTGAAAATTCTAATTGACAGCTGTAGTCTGTCAAAAGGTTTTTGAGGACTTCTGAACTGAACGACGACGATCTGTGATATGGGTAGTAAAGAATCACTTAATTAATTTGTCACGATACCCAAAACAAGGCGAACACGGATTCGCATCATGGAATAGGTCAGAATCTTTCACGCTTTTAACTTAGTAAATTATCATAATTCGTTATCGATCGTACTTGTGCCAAGTTATGATGAGGTTTCCAGAAACGAGATTGTTTGGTGAAGGTAACAGTGCTCAGGTGGTTCTCATGGTCATTCAGTTTGACACAGATTGCAAAAATACAATGCGTATGTTGATTTCATTTTATGATAGAATACCCCTGTTTATTTGGAATAATGACCCATCCATGTCAGAAAGAAACTGAAGGGGACAGAGGATGCCTCAAAAATACCCCACTTCATCACCGACTCAGATCAGTAAAGTTGCAAAATGATACTCCAAGCAAGAGATTTATGAACAAACATTTATTTCACAGTGCAAAAATGAAATTGTCGGTTAGAACATTAAAAAACATTTAAACCAAAATGAATCTGCAGAAAGACACATCTCATTTCAAAAAGTTACCTTACACAAAAGTTACCTTACAAGTATACTTTTGCGAGAAGAGGAACTCAATCAGTGAGGAACCAAAAAGGACCATAGGTACATCTGAATCTGAGTAGCTGATGATCGACAAGCCGCATGAAGCTGCAGATGAGGGAAATCAGTCGAAAGGCTCATACTCTGTTCGGGCAAGATGGCTAACATCATCTGTTGTACTACCACAGAGGCTCATACATCACTAAGGTGGGTTGGCTTATGCTGCTTGCATTCTCGCTGTCTCGGTCTGACGGAAATGGAAAAGGCACTCCTATAAATACTTGGGCGAATGGTGCGCGCGCAGAACTGCACCTTTTTAACATCTTGCATGGAAGAATAAAATTCTACCTGCCGCCTCATGGCAAAGTGAGAGATAAAAATGCAAAGGTTCGAGAGGCCGCCACAAAACCAAGCAATACCGTTTAATTCCAAAATTATCTGGAACCACCTCGTTAAATCAAAATTTCCATTCAGGTGGACCAAGTGATTTTCTAAATGCGATATTGGTGTAAACAATTGATTTTTACCCGTTAGCGCCCAGACTCCTATTTATAAGACAGTTACACTTCACTCCGTGGATGAAAACGAATGCATTCCATTGTTTAATTTTTGCTTTGTTTATCAAGTCAATAGGTATTCTCGAACTCCTAAACAGTTTTCAACAGGTATATACCACCAGTTAGCCAGATTTTGGAGTCAAAATTTCGCCTTTTGAATTTTTTTAAAATTTTTCCTTCGTTTAATTTTTGAGATAATGCAAGGAATAAGAAAGTGATTTTTTTATTTTTTTTATATTTTACTATATTTTTAAAATCCTTAATATTTGGGTTAAAAAAAGGTTTGAAAGATAATTATTTGTCGATTTTATTTATTTTTTTCTAAAAAGAAATAGAAAAAGTAAAAAAAAAAACAAATTTTTTTCTCTGAATTTAAATTTACTTCACAGTTAACTTAATCTTGGTGTTTTAAACATAATTTATTAGAAATTCATTGAATTCTATTCTTTAAATTAATTTGGGCTTTAATGGGCAAAGAGGCCCTTACTATCGCCTTCTTCAGATACTGCAGATATCACATCTATCCTCATGTTTATTTTATGTTATGATTAACTATGATTGCTCATCCGCATGTTTATTTTATGTTATGATTAACTATGGATTGCTCATCCGCATGTTTATTTTATGTTATGATTAACTATGGATTGCTCATCCGCGTGTTTATTTTATGTTATGATTAACTACGGATTGCTCATCCGCATGTTTATTTCCATTCCGTATGGAAATTTCTGTGTGTGCAGGCTAACCGCTGGTACAGAGCATCCCGTCTCGAAATCCATGACAAATTCATCCACTTCTTTTTTTTCTTTTGCCAGCAGTTTTCCGATATATTTCTTCTTGACTGTAACAAGCATATCAGACAGTTGAAAGACTGATGCCATTCAGTAATATCAACTTATTATAGTCAAAATTCGATCTTCTGATGGTATGCTTTTGGGCGATCTTTGGATCTCATGCTTCTACCAGTTGTTCGAAAATACTTCCAAGTCGTCGATTTTGTCCATATGAAATCAAATTCTTACGATGCTCAATACAAATCGTTGTAATAAATAGACAATATAAATCATATGTTATATGTCGTGATCATAATATAAACTTAGCTTTATTTTTAAATGTCACGCATAAAAACGAACAAAAGTAGTTGTAAAAAATCTCTTTCTGACGCTTGCCATGTATTCTCGGGAACGAAACCTCTACTTCCAAAAAATTTTGTTCGGGGAGATTACTTTTAAAAAGACCCTAGGTTGATGCTTTACATGATGTTATAAAATTAAATGCAGGAATACTATTGGCGTAATAAAAATAAAATATAACTTAAGGATACACAAGTACCCTAAAAATGACAAAAATATCGAAAAAAAAAATGTTTACATTTTTCGATGGCTCATATTGTTGGCAAACTTGACTCCAAATTTTAGATCAGATATCCAAATAGTTTTAAAGATATTTAAATTTTTCTGAGTGTTGTCAGTCTCAAAATTTGACAGCTGAGGGGGCGTGTTTAGTTTCGTTTTCAAGCATTTTCCCATTTTTAAAATTAATCAATTAAAACTATTTTGTGAATAAATCAATTCCTTAGGTGAAATGGATATTATAACTCCAATTTTCACTATTCAAATCGTTTCTGTTTGTTTATATTTTGAGTTCTCATTACTTCCTAACTGATATTCATTTAAAGGACTTTTTAAAGACCAATATTAATTTTTACCCAAAGTTTTTTTCATTTAGAAGCTTTGCAGTATAATAATATTGTTTTTCATTCATTTTTCTGTTGAGAAAATGCAATTATTGAAAAGTTCTCGAGTTGTTAAGAGACATAAAGTTTTGAAGAGCTGGAAGACTAATTACATAATATTTCAAATAAGAAAAAATATATTCAATCATATTGAGTTAAAATAGTATTTTAGTGCATTTTATAAGTTGGTAAATAACATATTAAATAGTTAGAGCTCTAAAAGCATTATTAGTTTTTGTTTTATGCCTTGACAAACTTTAAATGCATTTTTATCAGACTTTTATTTTTGGCGATACAAGTGTTTTCTATTCCCTAAGGCTTTCTTTCTGCTCACGATAGAGTCTTGAATTTTTTTGGAGATACTTTCCTCTATATTTACTATAGGAATTACCATGGATTTAGATCTAGTTAATTTGAAATTAAGTTATTTTTTTAAATGCCAAAGATGATATTTTTAGAATTTTCATATTTTTTTCAGGTTTTTCTTACAAAAATAATTATTAAAAACTGAAAAAAAGTCAGATCATTAATCCCATGCTAACGTTTGTTCCCAAGAATCAAAGAAATTTAATTCACTTAAAATAACTAAAAAATATTAAAAATTAAGTATTTTATAAGAGTTTAAAAAACTTTACAAATTTCAATTTTTTTTATATTTTAAAATAATAGTTCTTGCTAAAATGACTTTTTAAATCAAAATCTATTTATTAATATAATCTAAAAAAAGTCATTAATTTATTTTATTATTACTGTCTCCAAAATTTTTTTTGATAAAGGGTACTGTGTATAACAAACTATACCATAGCATATGATTCAAAAAGACCATCTGTCATATCATTCGAATAGGTAAAAAAATATTTACAGAATTTTATTAGAATGATTGGTTTCTAAACTGAGAATATTTTTCGGATAATGCAATATAATTTCATGCTTGCATTTTTATCTTTTAACGTAAACAATTGAATTAAAAGTACTCGAAACTTAAAATATAGACTCGCTATGAACATGGCAAAAAATCTGTGCATAACAACGTTTTGCATAGGACTAAACAGATGCTGTAATTCTAATCAAATAGGATTCATCTTCCCCATTGAAGCTACTATGGGAACAAGTTCCCATGTTCTCCTCTCCAACAAGTTCCAATCGTAATTTTACACTTACGTCATATTGTGTCATGTCATGTGTAATTATTATCCCTTTCATCATGAGGAAAAAAAGAAAATCCCCTAGAGGGTAAAAATAACCAGATCTAAACTTCAAATGATTTAAAATAGAGGAAAGTACTTTATTGTTTTCATCGTCAAAATCCTCGTTTTGTGAGCATATTTCAAATTTCGTATAATGCATAATTTATAGTTTAATATTCTGCCTGAATTCTCAAATAAGCAGTATAATGCCCATTTGGAAAAGAATGTTTAATAAAATTTCTGTTAACTCCCTGCTTTAGTTTGCCGGGGTATTTCAGCACCCCAACAAAACTCTTATGTGATAGTATTCACTAGATGATATTTAATAGATCGTATTATTTATGTTTAGAGGTGTACCGGCACTCATCTACATTAATAGCGTACAAAAATAGTAGAGTTAAAATTAAGCAGATATTTAAATGCATTGTAGAAGCTCCTCCATTCTCTGAATGATATCTCAACAGTAAATTAATCTTACCATCAGTAGCATAATTCCTGGCAGTAAAAAATATCGAATAAAAACTTCGATTAAAATTTATCAGCACTCTAAACGCAGACTAAGAACTCCTCAACTCTCAAACGCTCTCCTAACAATCACCAAACTTCGACAATCAGGATGGTCGTTCCAACTGGAAATTACGAATCGTCGGGTCAACTTACCGACAAGGCTCAAAAACCCCGAAACAGGAAACGATTTCTAAATTACTTTAAGCTTTATTGCCTGAACTTCTGCCGGGCGAAATCTCAGAACCTTATAAGAGGTTGCGGACCCAATTCGTCAAACCGTTCAGACGAAATTTCTCCAGTCTCCGTCTCAAGTTATTTATCACAGATAAAATGACTTCAATCAATTTTTATGCCCTTCCAAGAAGTGGAGCGATTGAACAAAAAGGGAATAAAAAGTTTACGATACTTTTACAGAGAATAATGTGGTTCTTTTTTGCTTAGATTTATCATACTCGTTGACACTTTTTTCGTTCTTAAGGATGGGTTTTAGTATTCATTTTTTGATTCTGCTGGATCAAAGTAAAACATTTGTATGGTTTTAAAATCTTTTATGTGATTATTAAGAATTAATAAAGGAATAGAATAATATATACTTTTACCTTCTAAGGGAAAACGTCGTAACTATAATAATTTCAGCGCTCTTAACACTTTCTAAGGCGTTGGGAAGTATACTATATTGTTGCAAAAGTCTTTCTGTGGGTGTATGGTGTAAACAGTCCAACACGCAGGATAATGGAGAATGAAGGTTTATTTACAAATATGCAGGAAAACACGTAGCACAGGTACAGAAAACAATAGTTCCTGCACAGATTACCAATGTAAACAGACAACAATTCACAGGTAATAACAGTTCAGCACTTTGTTATCTAACAACACAAACAGTCAGCAAATAACTAGCAACGACAGTAACTGCACTTTCAATAGCGCTCAGCTCACCAGCTTACTAGCTCGCACAGCGGATTGGACTCCAAAGACGCTCCAAGGCGATCAACAACACCCTCCGTCGTCCAAGCGCTCTCCTTATATAGTTTTCCCCGGCAGGCCGTGACGTCACATGGAATGATCTAGCACATTCGTGGCGTATCTTCTCTCCTAATAGAGATATCGAGAAGATTCCAGCACCTTTGAGATCTCATATTTCGTCGCCAAAGTCGCCACATTTGTAGCCAAGGTCGGGGAACCAGACGTGGCTGCTGCTAGCCATCTCATACTTATCCCTGTAAAACTCTCTTCCCAACATAAGACTCACATTGCTGGGAAGCGACTTTCCATGTTTGTAACAATATATACCGCATTCATCAATTTTTAAACGTACAAGGTAAGCTATTTTAAAGTTATCATCAAATTTTTCGTTGAAACAAAACCCTAGACGTTTAAATTTCTAAATTAAATGTCAAACCGTAAAAATTGTCTTGACTTTTTAATTAATTATTCATTAATGAAATTAATTAACAAAAAATAAATTTCATCCAATTAACTAAATGAATTTCTTTTATTAAATTAATCTCAATCCCAAAGTTATTTTGTTATTCCATTACTAGAAAAAATGGCCCTTGAAAGGGTTTTAAATAAAAAATACAAGCATATAAACCAAAAAAAATTATATGTTACATTTTATACTTTGAGTCGTTACTTTCATTCAAGAATCCTTTTTCAAAGTAATGATACTGGCTTAAGAAGTCTTCGTTCCCTCCTTATAAAGACACCGTCGATGTTGTATCAAAGTGCTTCGCGTCAAATTTCCGAAAACCTTTTATTCATGCCAAACACTTATATAGGTTAGCTACATCCTCTCCCAAATTGTTCTCTGTGCTTTGTGATTGTTGTATGATGTCAAAAAATAATAATATAAATATAAAACAAAAGTAAAAAAAGAAAAAGCATAAATAAGAAACAGAAGATTTAAACAATAACGATAACAATACACCTTTCTGCGTGCTCAACGCAACAGCATCAAGTGATTGCATCAAAAAAAATTACAACGATTAATATTTAAAAAACATAAAATAGAATTTAGCATGTAAAAGAAAAATATTGCACTATATATATATAATCACTTGATGCTGTTGCGTTGAGCACGCAAAAAAGGTGTATTGTTATCCTTATTGTTTAAATCTTCTGTTTCTTATTTATACTTTTTCTTTTTTTTACTTTTTTTATATTCATATTATTTGTTTCTGTATTATATTATAAATAGCTGCATATGCGCCATTCTATATAATACAAAGAGTTTTAATTAATTTTTGACTAATTAATTTAATTAATTTATTGTTAATATCTTTATTAAATTTTGTTACTTATAACTGTCAAAAAATAATGTCACACGTCGCTAGTGGGTCCACTTTTACATCAAAATTTTATATTCTTTGCTATGTGGGGTTTTTGACATACGACATTTTGATACAACAAAGATGACACGGCTCGCTAGCAAAAGTTAGGACAACATTCTGTTCTGCAGCTACGCAGGGGCTATTGACCCTATATTACACAGCGGTTAAATGACGAGACTCTCTCTCCAAACTTCCATATGACCTAAGTAAAAATACGTCTCACTAAGAAAGACTTAACTCGCACCGGTACTGATTTGTTTTCGGTAGAAATGGGTCTCGAACCCTTGACATTCGATTTCCGAAACAGAGATCTGGTCGCACCTTCATACTAATTAAAAGCGGGGTAAGAGAAAACAAACCAATAGGAATGTTCTCCCTACGAATTTCATACTTACACGATACAATAACTCAGAAATAGGTACTTACGTATTTTTGGGGACTTACGTATTAACGCCACCGCAGTTACAGATTGGCGGTAATGCGCCAATAACGAGCAATCTTGTTTACAAAAACCGCCAAATTGGTGGCACTTAAAAACCGCCAAATTGGCGTTAATACGTAAGTACAAAAACCGCCAAATTGGCGGCACTTAAAAACCGCCAAATCTGTAGCTGCGGTGGCGTTAATACGCAAGTACAAAAACCGCCAAATTGGCGGCACTTAAAAACCGCCAAATCTGTAGCTGCGGTGGCGTTAATACGTAAGTACCAATATGCTAAATGGATGAAATTTATTGTATGGTCCTTGCACTGAGCAAACTCTGCATCAAATACTGGACCAAAACCCCCGACTAGATATGCTATTTTTACGAAGCATATTCTCTATTTTTTGAACTCCCTGCATAAAACGATCTTATATACATAAATGTAGTAAAATAATTTTAATATGCGCAGTTCCATTAACACTGCATGGAAATATTGTGCATTTTCACTTTCTTGAATTCGAAGCGTTCAAAAAGATAATAATTGTCAAAAAATTCGACTTCGAGATCTTGATGAATCTATTTGTTTCAGACCCTCCCCCGGGGGGCACCACGAATTGTGGATGAGAAGCCGCCGGGTAATTAAGCGGGTTATCTCTTCTCCTGGGAGTACAGCAATGGTGTGGGGCTGAGTTACCTCCACTACGATGACGGGCGTACCTCCTTCCGGAGGGGTTGGGCCGTGGCCTGTGATGTCTATTATGACTCCGACCTTAGCTCCCGACTGTTGTGGTAGCGCTGATTATGCAACGACTCAGTACGCCTAGGCAGGACGGGGTTGACTCCTCTTTGATTTGTAATATACAAGGTGGTTATAAAATATTGGACCCATTTCAAAAATTAATAAAAAAGACTAAAAACGTAACAACTATGTTTTTTTTTAATGACAGCGCATTTTGAAAAAGTTTTTTTTCAGATAGGTAACACGCCGTTACGGTGGTCAAGGTGGTCGTAAATTTTCTGACATCTCCCATTTTTGAGAGCCATTATCAGCGAAACTATTAAAGCTAGAAGAAAATTAAAAATATTTATTTGTAGGGAATTTTACGCTCTTTAATTTGTTAAGTCAATTGCAATTCGAAAACTCAATTGTTTTCGAGATATTCGTAAAAAGCTCAAAAAAAAGGAAACCAGAAAACGCGCAAATTGTTCTGCTGATCGTTAGCCATTACGTATGGGAATCTCTCGTTGAAGCAAATTTAGAAAGCCGTAACGGTACGCCACCTATCTGAAAAAAACTTTTTTATTTGCTCTCTCATTTAAAATAAACCCCACAGTTGTAAATTTAGTAGGTTTTTACCTATTAATTTCTGAAATGGGTCCAATAATTTAGGACCACTCTGTAATTTTCAGGACTTCCCAAGTCCAAGCAATCATTTTTGTAATTATTTCTGTTGGTTTCTAGATTGGCATTCATAAGATCTCTTATAAGACTAAACAAGAATTTATTAGAACATTAAAACACAACCATTACACTTCGTATCTGCGTACATCGTAATATCGTTCAACCGTACTCGTACTCATCTCGAGACGAGATCTCGTCTCTCATTTTAAAATCAAATCCAAAGTAAATCAACATCAGACCGTTGCTGGTATCGTAGTCTGTTATAACATTAAATAAGTTGAACTCGTGCTTTTGTCAGGCGTAAATATTAAACATGCTTACATGTCTAACTGTCGGTGTATACGATAACTCAAAATCGCACATAGCTAGACTGCTGAAATTCGGTATGTGGTCTTTCCCCCAAAATTGTAGATTTTTATTAGATTTTGGTCGAAATCCGTTCATGGAAAGTCTGCCTGACTGTCTGTCCATCCGTGCGTATGTGAGCACTTTTAACTAAAAAATGCAAAGAGCTAGACGGATAATATTTGGAATATGGAATTATCAACCGAATTGTTCAGGTATATCAAATTTTGGACCACATCCAACTACAGACGGACCGTCAGTCTGACTGTGTATTGGAGTGTATGTCAATGCTATAAATCAAACACGCAAGGACTTATGCAAATAAAAATTTGTATGTGGCCTTTTGTCCTGAAATGCAAATCTTTATCAAATTTCGGACCCAATCGGACAAAAAGAAAACGTACAAAAATCATTCTCGCTTTCGTCCTTATACTAGGAAACACAAGTTACATCATATCGTGTCAGTATACGTGAAAGCTGTAGGGGAAACTGCCGTTGTTGGTATCAGTTGACCAAGTCCCGGCTGCGTTATACCAGAACACGACAAACTTACGGGCTTTTGGCGTTTTTTCAGTGATGCTGGTTCATCCAGAAAGTAAGTTTTCCAGAGGCCGTAAAGAGACACAAGACATAATTACCTGGAAATATTTATTGAAGCAGATACAGTACTCTTTCGGCTACCTCTCAACATAAGGACCACCGGAATTGAAGCACTCCTCATACCATGACACTAATTTCAGCATGTCGGTGTCGAAGCAATCCCCGCCGGAGAGAGGTGACAGTCGTCTGCATGTCGTCATCACTGGGAAAATGCTGCCCAGCCAAGAACCTTTTCAGGTATTGGAACGGATGATAATCGCTGGGCGCAAGATCGGGACTATAGGCAGGATGGTCGAACTCCTCCCAGCGAAACCGATATAGTGGTTTCTGTGTGCGCAGCGCCGCTTGAGGGCGAGCGTGGTCGTGGAGCAATCTCCCATCGACTAACATCTGGTCAGCACCAGTAAAGGTTCCTGACCAGGTTGAATTTCCCCAGTGACGAACAACTTACAGACTGAGGGCTGTCAAAGTGTGGCTCCGGCAGCAGATCACTTCGACACCGGTGTAAAGAATTGGTCTCACGGTATAACACGTGCTTCAATTCCGTTAGTTCTTATGTTGAGAGGTAGCTAGCTGAAAGAGTGTTGTATCTGCTTCAATAAATGTTTCCAGGTAATTATGTTTTGTGTCTTTTTACTGCCTCTGAGAAATTTACTTTCTGGATGAACCAATACGTCCCATTTCTGCAGACTCTTATGAACCAAAAGTACTGTATTGCGCTAGTGTAAGAGAAAGTTGAGGGTAGAACACTCCCGCTGGGTAACTATTTCATTTAGTTGCGAAGTATTAGCTATTTCACCAAGAAAAAATTAATATTTTTATGTAAAATATTGTGAGCTGAATTTTTTCATTTTAAATACGAGGGCATGAAAAAAGTATTTCAACAATCATCGTAATTTCAGTTAAGCAACGTATAGAAGGTTCAGATAAGGTTTTTATTGCAATTTTTTTCTTTCCCTCGTCTTCGTAGACGAGCTACCAATTATCCAAATTGTATATTGCGACAGTAGACCAATTATACCAATTATCCAAATTGTTTATTGAGACTTTCCAAAAAAGCTTTTAATTCATCTGAATTGTAAAAACAAACATAACTCTCTATAAGCTTTCTGAATTACATTATGAATTAGTAATGCACTTGTATGTTTTTGATACTGAGTGTATTTCGAAAACGAAGCCATTAAATAATTAACCTTTAACACTTTGACTACTAAGCCGCCCGTAACCGGCCATGCAACTTGTATACTAGTGGGGCGGATTTCGGCCGGTTGCTGTTCCGAAAGGGGGAGAAGGCAGTTGGGCGAGTGGTCATTAAAGGGACCCTTAGGGGAGAGATGAGAGTGAAAGGCTTGCCATTCCTATCTCCCAACACCCTAGTGAGAAGAAAAGGGGGAACGGGGCGGACGAATCCATTCCACAGATCAATTAGTAAGCAAACCTCCGTATACAACTGTACTCAGATTTTGAGAACTCTTAGCAGTCAGAGGGTTAACCTTTAAACTACTTTTTTTTAACATTATTTATTATGTCTTTGGATACAACTGTGTGTTTCTAATAGTTTTGTTAATTACTCTCTTTTTTTGCTTTTGACTGTATAGTTATTTTTTTCATGTCTGCTGAGGCAATCTAGTAAATTTTTCTTTGATTAAAGATTCATAAGTTTTCTTCGCACTTTGAAGCTTGTGTTTGTTTGATTCTTGTTTTTAAGGCTTTAGCTTCGTTTATGTTCTGTATGTGAATCGTAAACAGTTAACTCTCTACAATGTTCTAAAAGTAATTTAAAATTTCAAATCCATTAAAAATCATCGATTACTTCTTACTCAGTTATTATTTCAACAGTTCAGTAAGAAATTTAAAGGATACTCGAACATCCAGCCTGAAACATCGTCGAACGATAATGTTTCAGGCAGGAGATTCGCCTGTCTCGAAATGATTATTATAATTAATTATTATAATTAATGATTATTATTAAAATAATTAATTATAGTACCGATAAAGTGCGCACAAAAAATTATTGCAGTTATTTAAGTAAATGTTACAAACCTTTTAGTATGTGCGGTAAGTTCAAAAATATTTAATTATGACTTTCAATTAAAAATGAAGCAATATTTATTTTGAATTTGTTAAAATTATACTAATTTTTATTGTATAAACAAAATGCTCAAAAGTGAAGACAATTCACAAATTTAGAGAATAATATGTACTAGTACAGATAAACATAAAATGCGTATCGTCACATCCTTTTGCTGTTTCCACCCCCACTCCACCTCGAATCTTGGAATCTTGACCCGTAGAAATGTTGCTCCCTCTGTAGAGACCCAGGTCCCCACAACTGCATTACCCTTCACATAGCATTCTATTGTTATGTGTTATCGCTGGAATGAACAATGCGAGTGGTTCCAGAAACAGGCACGTGTGAGCGATTTGTGTGCACAGAAATTAGCAACTTTCTTCAAAAATGACAGAAATCGAAAAGATAAAGGTCGGAAAAAATTCGTTATAGGGAGACAACCACTTCGTTATATGGAGAATAATTTGAATGTTATTTAACATTCCGATTCAAAATTTCGTTATTGGGAGAAATCGTTGTAGGGGGACTCTACTGTATAGCTAAACTAAACTAAAGATCTGCCATGTAATGAACTCTGAACGATTTTTGATCATCCATGTCGCAATTTGCAGTAAGTATCCAGTCTATAAATATTATCAAGTTAATGAATGGATGAGATATTTAGTAACTGAATGTGGATTGAAGATACGATCATTTTATTGATTCGCTTTCCTCTTGTATTACCTACAAGCTTGATATCATTGGTAGTTTTTTTTTTGGTAGCCTTTGTATTCAAACGTGAATACCAGCATCACGTGGTGAAAAGATTAGACTGTCACGTGACTGGGGAGAAGAGCCACGTGACCACGGGAAATGTGTTCTCTTTTTTTCCCCATTGTGCGTTCAGTGGAAGATTCGGTTACGTCATTAGTTGAAGAGTTGTTGCTGTATCGGTTCGCTTCCTTCGGATATTGTTCTGACAGAATATAATACATAATCTAGAGTAACAATGTTACATTTTCATAAACAAAAAAAAATTAAAAATGGGCAGCATTCCCTCGTCAACTTTCTCGTATAGTAACTATTATTATTTTTAAATCGGGAAAGAAATGATTTTATGTATGTGTGATTGATGTAATCGAATGTTCTTGCTTGGCGTCAATGAAAATTTATTTTAAAAGAAACAAGGATTTATCTTCTACAATGAGAGTTTCTTCGTAGTTTTATTGGTTTCGTAATTTTATTTTTTCAGGCGGATCACAGTGTGGCCAATGTGCGTAAGGTCCCTACTATGTTATTAACTATATTTTTACTAAAGAATTTCATTTAAATAAACCTATTAACTCAAGCAAAATCCCGTGGTTTAACATTTTAGTTCATAATAAATGTGGTATGGTGAAACTGAAAGAGATTTTTAGGATTTCCAACTGCATCTGCTGTGAACTTTCTGACTGAAGGCATTTTGCCGTAACAATATAATTTTGCTTCTTTGTGAATTTTGATTGCTTTTTAAGACTTTGAAATTTTAGATGTTGCATTTTGAATAGTTATATATGTAATAATGTGCTTTATATATCTTAAGTTGTTATTTTATTTTAGACTTTTGATATATCTGTATTTTAATTTGATATTGTTACAAAAGTTAATAATTTGTTCTTTGACTCGCTTTGCCTTTTGAGTTTGATCAGAATTTTTGTATTTTATGACGACGCATTTTTGCATTCTGCGTAATTCAGTACTGAATAATATTTTGTTCTATTTTTATTGCAATTGTATTTAATGAACTCATATTCCCCACTGTACGAATCAGTGCCTTACACCGTTTAGGTTGGCTGTGTAGGCGTGGACGAATAAATGAATAAAATGTTTCCAAACGCTAACTCAGGGGCGTAGAGAGGGGTGGGTAAGGGAGAGAACCACTATTTAGGGGTGCTTCGAAGACAATATTTTTGCGTCTATTTTAAGTGTTTAATACCAGAGTCTTGACGAATTAGGCAGGGCGACAAAATGTTAAATCCCGGGAACCATTTACCCTCGTTACGCCACTGCGATAACTTCATGACCTTTTATGCAAAGAAAAGTAATTTCACGCGATCTTGAAATTCAAATAATTATCTGTTAAAAAAATGCTATTTTGGACAACCTCAGCGAAAATTTGGCCACAGAATATTCTAGAAAATATAAGAAATATGGTCCTATCACTTTTAGGAACTGAGATCTGGAGATTCTTCTGTAGAATTCCATGCGACGCCATGCCCTGTCGGAAAGATATATATACCCGAGGTGTTCAAACGAGTTAATAACTCTTTGGGGTTTTCTTCGCAATACGAGCTGGTAAGCTGATAGACGCTGAGCGCTTTCGATAGTGCTATTACTGTTATTTATTAGTGTTTTGCTATCTCCTTGTGTTGTTAATTTCTACAAGTGCTGTTCTTTGTACACATCGTGTTTACTGGAATATTCGTGAGAGAAAGCGTCGCTTTTCATTACCCAGCTTGTTGTATTATATTCACTGTACACCCGATAGACGATTTTAGTAACACTATCGACAGAACTGCATTTAAGGTATAAAACCACATGTCAGAAAGGACAAATTTCATCCTTTTTATTCGCTGCATTTTTGAATTCATCGTGTGCGTCTTGTTCACATGCACACAGATTACAGGCATAGGTGGTCGCACCACCGGCTCGTCTGTCTGTACACGCATGTTATAAGAGGAATAGGATGCTGATAATGAGAAATAGGAATGCTAGGAAACTCCCAAGAACAAATAAGACGAGTCGAAGGGTTTCGTTATCTTTCCCAGGAGAACTAGCGGGAGTAGTCTACCATCGCTTTGCTTGTATATTAGCATGATATGGCTCGTTCTGTTCATTTCTTGTTTTAAGAGACTGTACTTCCGCGACGAATCACTCGAATAATTTTTCAATTAATAAAAAAATCTAATATTTTTTTAAAATATCCTTTGTTAGAGAACATTTACTACCAAAGAAGAGGCTACGTGCCAAATTTGGCAGATTTAGATCCAATGATCTGCCTTTTAAAGCCTTTTGAACGATTCTTGCATCATGCACGACTCGACTTGCAGATAGTATCCAGCCTGTAAAGTTTATCATGATATTCCTTGACCTATGTCATTATATAGTACGGTTAAAGTAATTTATTATTTTTGAACCAAGATTCAACAGTACGTCGTTTTGAGACGGTGCCTTGAACGACATAATAATTTACTACCCAAAAAGTAACAACCTGCCAAATTTGGTAGAACTAGGTTCAACGATCTCCCCTATAGGGCATTTTGAACGATTCTTGGATCATGTATGGCGCATGACGCAACTCATAGATAGTATCCAGGCTATAAACATTATCACGTTAAAAGTTGGCCTATGCCACTATAATGTACGGCTAAAGTATGTAATTGATCACACTTTGAACTAAGATTTGACAGTACGTCGTTTTGAATCGATCCCTTGAAAGGCGTAATAACGTATGAAGAAATTATGTGCCAAATTTGGTATATCTATCTTTGGTATATCTAGGTCCAACGGTCTCCTTTGTAGAGCATTTTGAACGATTCTTGGATCATGTATTGCTCATGACGCAACTCATAGATAGTATCCAGATTATAAGATTAATCAGTACGTCGTTCTCGTTAGTACGTCGTTTTGAAATGGTCGCTTGAACGACATAATAATGTACTACCCAAAAAGTAACAAACTGCCAAATTTGGTAGATCCAGGTTCAACGATCCCCCCTATAGGGCATTTTGAGCGATTCTTGGATCATGTATGGCGCATGACGCTCTCATAGGCTGGATACGAGCCTATAAACATTATCATGTTAAAAGTTGACCTATGTCACTATAATGTACGGCTAAAGTATGTAATTTATCACATTTTGAACTAAAATTCAGTAGTAAGTCGTTTTGAATCGGTCCCTTGAATGGCACAATAACCTACTACCTATGAAGAAATTATATGCCAAATTTGGTAGATCTAGGTCCAACGGTCTCCCTTGTAGAGCATTTTGAACGATTCTTGGATCATGTATGGCGCATCATGCAACTCATAGATAGTATCCAGCCTATAAACATTATCATGTTAAAAGTTTATCTATGCCATTACATTATAAGGCTAAAGCAATTCATTTATCCCATTTTTGAAGTCAGAATAATCAGTACGTCTTTCTCGTTAGTACGTCGTTTTGAAACGGTCCCTTGAACGACGGCAACGTACTAAAGAGGTTTTATCGTATATGCGACAGCTATTTAAATTGTGAATGTATTGCATTACTACAATAATGATCTACACATCTATTTGTATTAAACATCCCTTTGAAAGTAAAATAGCAGAGAATGGAAATCGACTACACAAAAGAACACAATGACTTCGCTGCGAATAAATCATCTCCTTTCGAGTTCCACGAACGAAATCCAAAAACCAATGACTAATTCACTACACAGACAATCTGACTGTCTAGGTTTTATTCTGCGGTGCATTATCTTGTTAAGCTGTCTTCGGCGTTCTTGGAGCCGAGCCGATACGACACGCGAAATTTTATAGTCCAATAAAAGTCATGTTTGCATTCGATATATGGAAGCTGTTAACGTACAGATAAGTTGTGAAAATGTTTCCCTATTTCCGCGTTCCATACAAATACTCGAGTCGTAAAAATTGATGGTAGTCGTGTACCTGCTATGCATTTCTTTTGCAGTATATGCCCACAGAAGTGTGTTGAAACTGAGATAGTACATGCTGTATGAGAGAAGAGCAAATACTAGAGATTCTAGATGGTGATGATATTTTCTGTCTTCTATGACACCGACAATATATGAAAGAGAGGAATTCTATACTAAGCTTGGAAAAAAAATGTGAAATATCTGTGTCTTGTCTAAATATTTTTTGTGTCCAAAGCTGCTATTACCGGATATAGTCAGAATTACGGATTTTTCATTTTTTCTATCTTATGTGAAATATATAAAAAGAAAATATTGCGGTCGTCAAAAAATTCGGTCTCAAGATTTTAATGAGTCTTCTTGATTAAGTTTTTTAAAAAACATTTTTTGGAATTATGCCTAGCTGTCTGTGCATGTAATAGCTCAGAAATGCAACAAGGTAGACAGAAAAAAATTTTGGGTTTATGGTTTTAAACCAAAGTTGTAAAACTATTTCAAATTTTCGGTGAAATCTGTCTCCGGTATGTCTGTTTGTCTATCGTCCGAATGAGCACTGAACAATGTATGAATGAACGTTGTACAATGTATGAATGAACATTGTACAATGTATGAATGAACATTGTACAATGTATGAATGAGCATTGTGCAATGTATGAATGAACATTATACAATGTATGAATGAACATTGTGCAATGTATGAATGAACATTGTGCAATGTATGAATGTACATTGTACAATGTATGAATGAACATTGTGCAATGTATGAATGAGCACTGAACAATGTATGAATGAACATTGTACAATGTATGAATGAACATTGTGCAATGTATGAATGAACATTGTGCAATGCATGAATGAACATTGTACAATGTATGAATGAACGTGATAACACAAAGTATCTCTAGTTTAACATGATCTTGCCACTTAAAATAATTAGTTATTTAAATCTTTGCATTTTGTTCTGCATTTATATCTGTTTCTTTTTGACTCTCGAGAATGCTACATATAACATTCCATGAACAAACACAGGGAGTTTAAGGTGAATTCTAATATTTCTGGAAGGTTGACCAGGAAATTTTTTTATAGTGACCACAAATGCCAGTCGAAGTGTACACTATCTCTTTGAAAATACAGAGTGTAACTCAGTTTTAGAAAATATCAGCTTAATTTTCGGATCCTGTTCGTGTTATATCCTGCTTGTTCACATGTTAAAACAGTTCAGACCAGGAAATGACTTCGAATCTTTTTCGCCCGTAGGAAATTTTTATTGACTAAGCCAGCATTCGAGTTATTGTGTTTTATTAATAATTGGTAAGCCCGTTTCCTATTTATCTTTATCAACGTAATATGAAGGTCACTTAGCAACGCTTTTCTACCTAAATATTTTGTTGGGTGAAGACGAGGTTTCCGTCCGTAGACTTAACATAGAAATCTTGGCCCGGCCTGACAGTTCACTCAATGTATGAAACGCAAATTATTTGATTTCACTGCGATCTAACGAATTCGAAATCATACACTGAAGGTCGTGCAAAGAAGTCAAAGGATGATGCAAGAAAAAAGTAGGCTTGTTTTATATCAGAGTAATTTATATACGCGGCGCTGCTCAGGGTCAAAATATATTCAAGTCTAAGTTGTTATCACACTCTAAACAGTTTATCGCTGTAGCGTCTTTCGTTGATTTTCGTTTGCCTTTTCCTGCATCCCAGACCCCTCTGTCAGCAGCTACACTACTCTCTTCTTTTTTACTTTCTCGTATACGAAGTATACAAAGAGAAAGTATTGTAATCGTCAAAAAATTCGAACTCGAGAGTTTGACGAATCTCCACGTTTCGGACCTCCCTGAGTCCGAAAAACACAATTCTGGAATCATGTCTGTCTGTGAACACGATAACTCGAAAACTATTAGAGCTACGGGGATGAAATTTCGTATGTAATCTTTAAACATAATTTGTAGGTTTCTATGAAATTTTGAACAAAATCTGTCGACGGTAAGTCTGCCTGTCTGTCCGTGGTCATGCTAACACTATAACTCAAAAACTTGAATAGCTAGATGGATAAAATTTGGTACACAGTTTTATCGTCATGAAGATAGGTCCGTATCAAATTTTGGACCAAATCCGTCGAAGGGTTGATGGTCTGTCGGTCTGTCTAATCGCAATAACTTCTTAACAAAATTACTTAGATAAATGAAATTTGGTATGCGGCCTTCTTACCTTAATTGTAGATTTCTGTCCATATTTTGTGACAATCGGTTAAAAAAAGGCGTTCAAATTGCATATTTTTTTCTTATCCGATTCTCCATACGCATGCGTAAATCTCTGTGCACGCGGAAGCTATTGAGCGAATTACGTCACTTTGTCCTTTAACCGTCAAGAGTGGAACCTAGCAGTGTGTTATAGATACGTTTTAATCGGTACGTATCTCTTTGAATTTGATTTTTTACCTAAATATTTTACAATCACTATAATCTACAATGAAAAACTTTCTGATAGTCATTGGATTCTGGGTTACAATAGGTTCGAATTTTTTTTTATCCACTCGGGGAAGGGGAAACAGCACCGTTTTGGGGAAGTATACGAGAAAGTTTAGGGGAGACCACTCCCGTTGGTTTTTTCGGTGTTTATGTGCCTGACTGGAAGCAGCATTCCTTCTTTTTCTTCCTAGGTTCTCTCCCTTCGGTTGTAACGGGATTCGGTTAACCATAAATGATCTTATATACTACAGTGGCGTACCGAAGGTAAGTTGCGCTCAAAATATGATTCCTGCCCTGATCCCGCCATCATTAGTGGCTTAGTTTGTGTAAAAGGCGCCGGAGGCATGGCAATTTTCGACTCCTCTTTGTATTTGATTTTAAAAAGTGGCATAAACACATTAACGTAGCGCGTTGTAAAAACACGTACGTAAAAAGTCTGTCTTGGAGTCAAACGTTGATAGTGGTAAAAAAACGTGAATGAAAGATTTGATGAAACAAATTGATTTGAATTTAATTTTATAATAATTGAAAACATTGTTACAAATTGCGTTTGAAATGAATTTTGGAACGCTTATTAAACTCGAAGAAAATAATGTTTGGCAATTAAATTTGTATCATTAAAAGGATAATTTTTTGTCTTAAAGATGGTGTAAAAGTACTTTTCGTCCGATAAATATTTCAGATATTATTGGCAAAAAACATCTAAAAATTGCTTTACCTTCCTTATTTAATTAAACGGTTTAAGAATTTATTAATCCTGAAAGTTGAAAACAGCACACTTGATCTATAAATATAGCCAAGAATGTCATGTGCAAATTTCATGTTACCACTGTTCACCATTTAGAAGGAGTTCGTGTGACCGACAGACAAACATGCTGTCATTTTATGTTTTATGTTAATAGATATGCTGAAATATTTCTTATCTTATTTTGGCAAGGCAATGGCGCGGTTCATGAGATGAGATTAAATTTAGTTTATAGAGCGACGAGACTCAAGTTTGTGTGTAGTGCTGCTGAAGAATCCATTCAATTTTAGGAACCATTTTTTATTAGGCTACGTTCCACAGCACAGAACATTAAAGTTACAAGACACAAGACAAGACAGAGAACAACATCACGAGACAAGCACACAGACAAGAATGACAGAGAGGCATCATGGGAAAAAGATGGCTCCCGTAGCGCCACCTACCATAGAAAGGAGAAGGCAGCTGATTGTAACCGCTACAACTTTTTTTTTATATGAACAGAACGCTTAAGTGCAATTCCAAATAGCATTTCAGTTTAATTTTTAGAAATACTAGTTCAAAAGTGGTCTTTGTCCCTTGTCCAGAGAAAAGCACTCTATGTAATTTTTTTTTCCTTTCTTGAATTTTTAAGCGCATATTTTCAACAAAGGGCAATTTTATAAATGTTTATGCTACTTATTATTATGTGCTTAAATATTCTACGGAATTAGTTCGAAAAGCATATCCTATATGAAACCGAGACATAACTAATGGTCCTATTTACAACACTAATTGCATAACAATTATTAATGAGGCAGAGATTATACTTAACTGTGCCAAATCAAAACAATTTTTGTTTTCAAACAAATGTATGAAGAAAACCAACCATTTAATGTAGACGATATAAATCGATCTCTTTTTACAGGCGTAATGTATATTCAGGTTTTATAAAAATAACGAAAATTGCCAAGAGACTGTGAAAAACGAACGAATGTTTAATAACGCTATCTTACCAAATAATCAGATTACTAAAAGCTATATGTTTGTCTTCATTCAATTTATTATATATATATATATATATATATATATATATATATATATATATATTTTGTATTATTATTGATAAAGTAAATTTATTTTAATTTTAGTTTTTAGATTAATATGTGTATATATTGAAAATATAACACATGTTTTGATTATTTAAAATATTTCACTAACTATATATATATAAGATCATGCTTTAACAGTGGCGAATCCAGGGGGGGGCTGTCGGGCTGCAGCTCCCCCCCCCCAGAGCTAGACCAGAATTCTTTATTTTATTTAAAATCACTACAGCTGTTTTTTCTTAATCTCCCTTTAAAAAAAGTTAAAACATTTCTTCCTGGTTTTTGACAGGCTCGAAAGTTTTCCCAACAAATTTGAAAACTTTTGTAGTCATTCCACTCGTATTTGACACGGTCAAAAACATGTTTTTGCTAGTTATTTCATTGTGTTTTTTGTTAAATTATCGAAAGTATTGTTGTGTTCTTTATGATTCTTATTGTCAGGTGAGTAAAGTCTGTAAAGTTAAAGTGTTTTGGTTTACATAAGCCATAATATTTAACATTTGTCACGACGATACAAAACTTTTTTTACCATACCTCACCCCCTCCCCAGACCCATATCCTGGATTCGACTGTGCTTTAATGAAGGTGAGGTGTAGTCCATTTTGTCTTGAGTTTAATACCTAATTTTGGCTAATCTTCTTTATTCAGTCATTGAGGATATTAGGTTACTTTCGCCATGGGTAAAGATTCAGTTTTGTAGCTCCATGACCAGTTTTCAAAGTTTACGCCTGAGGCGATGCGTTGTTGTCAGCTTACATGCTGCAGATCAAAAGGGCAGATAGGAATGCAAGAAAGTTTAAGTACCCAGAGAGGGAATTTCCCCGGTAAAGACTCGTGACTCTGAAAGAAAGTTGTATGCGCTTATTACGATGGAAGTAGAGTAATTAAAATGAGGTGTCGTTAAACTGATTTAAGAAAGTTAAAAAATTAAATATCCATGCAGTAGTCTCCTCACAAGCGAAGTCTCTCCTACGGAATTTCTCCCTATAACGAAATTTTAATCGGAATGTAAAATAACATTCAAAATATTCTCCATATAACTAAGTGGTTGTCTCCCTATAACGAATTTTTTTCAGACCTTTATCTTTTCGATTTTTGTCATTTTTGAAGAAAGTTAATTTCTGCGCAAACAAATCGACTCACACGTGCCTGTTTCTGGAACCACTGCATTGTTCATTCCAGCGATAACACGTAACAATAGAATGCTACTTAAGGTAATAGTGTGAGGACCTGGGTCTCTACAGAGGAGCAACATTTCTAGGGTCAAGATTACAAGATTCGAGGTGGAGTGGGGTGAAACAGCAAATGGATGTGACAATACCGCTTTTATGTTTATCCGTACTAGTACATATTATTCTCAAATTGGTGAATTGTTCTTCACTTTTGAGCATTTTATTTATGAAATAAAAATTAATATAATTTTAAGAATTATAATAAATATTACTTCATTTTAATTGAAAAGTCATAATTAAATATTTTTGAACTTATCGCACATATAAAAGGTTTGTAGCATTTATTAAATAGCTGCAAAAATCTCTAATCTCCGTATAACGAAATTTTCTATAGCGAATTTTTCAACTGGAACGAAGATTTCGTTTAGAGGATTCTACTGTATATATATATGTGTGTGTGTATTAGGGTTTTGAAGTAGACAAGAATCTCTTGTTAAAACATCTATTCCAAGAAAATAGCAAGCACAATTTACAAAATTTGTTTATCCCTCTTTGGACCATGGTGGCCTAGTGGTAGGAGG
>BGPR01017158.1:0-17778 GCA_013235015.1 Araneus ventricosus
CGCACGTAACTACGTAATTTAAAAGTTTAAAAGTCTAATTTGTGGATGTGTTTTCCGCACATAAAAGGGATAAAGTATCAACCAAATGATACATAGAAATGACAAAAATCATAGATTCTTTTGCTGAATTTCATGTTTTGCAACTAAATGGCTCGATTATAAAATTTTACCTCACAGCTAACTACTTTTGACCAGATCATTTGTATTATTATTTAAGTCTTTTCACAGCTGAATATTGTTCGATTCTAATGAAAAATTAACCAGTTCGGTTTGCACTCGACAAACATTGGTTTTGCTTAATGGCATCTTAAACTTTTCCTTCAGAATAGAATTGATGATAACTACGATTATAGAAGTATAATTTAGTTTATTTAAGTTAACGTCCCATTTTGGAGAAACACGAGAGCTATTTTGGGACGGACCTCATCATTTTGTACCGTTGTCAGATAACGAGGAAGACATCCCTCTCCATACTTCCGCACAGTTGAACTTAGAGCTACTAAATTTGGTACAGGTATACTTTGGAGGGTGGGAATGTGCACTTCAGATCCATTTTTTTTTCAAATTTTAATTATTTAAAAATTAAGCAAATTTTGAACGTTTTCGGCCATATTTTCGGGAATAACTTCCAAAAGAACTATTGATTTTTATACCACTTTAAATTGCAAACAATTATCTTTCCAATGATATTAGTATGAGTACTGTGCGATAATTGCTTTAAATTTTAAAAGGATTTAAATTGTCATTAACTGTGGACAAGGTCGCTCGAGAAGACCGTTTCTCTTTTCGACCAAAGATAGGGAGGAAGGGGGGAGGGGTGGACGACGCTAAGTGGTCATTTGTCAACAATGAAAGGGCAGCCATTGTTGGTCATTTGCGATTAGAAGGAAAGGATTTAAAAAGTTCATCTCGCAATCAATAGAAAAATAGCTGTTGAAGCAACAGGAATGATTTTCTGAATTAAGTATGAAACCTTTTAACGATAAAGATAAATGTGATATTTTAAATTCATTACAATTGATTAATTTCCGTCCAAATTTTTTGTACACTTCTTGTGTAATGCAGAAAAAATATTAAAATATAATACCTTCTAAATGTATTACACAAAATGACTGACTAAAATGTTGACATAAAATGCAGATCAATACTTTTTACAGGTCATCAATTATGTAGTTTGTAATACGATTAAGAGAGCTGTTTTGCTTATAAGGAATAAGAAAGTAAAGTCGGATCCGAAAAGAACGCGGGTTAAATGCCTATCGCCATTTGAAGTTAAAAATTACTTTGTTAAGGGAACCAGGAATATAAAATTACGCATAAGAGATTCATTTGAAATTATATTCCCGGCGAACAAGCTGGTCGCCGAAGGCGGCTAGTCTAAAATAACAGCGGACTTCTAATTGCTTTTGCTGCCTGGTGGAAATAAAATGAATAATGGACTTGAATCCTCATTACACAGAAAGCATATCATTTCTACATAGCCATGGGCAGTGTTAGTGCAAAATGGGCGAAACAACTCTAAACCTTCCAAATAATACTAATTAAAATGTAAATATACACGGATTATTATTTTTCAAATAATGCTAAACATGAACACCACTTACTTTATATTCATGTCCAATAAACTCTGCAATTTTCAAAACATTGTTGACTGTGTCCTTCTTCAGTTGTTCGTAGGTTATGAAAAGCACATTAGGGTCATTTCTGTGCTCCCACCAGGACAGCGTCGTGTCGAAATAGTCTCCAAAATCCACTTCCCCGTTGATAAAGAGTTCAAAGTAATCGTCGAATTCTCCGTCTTCGAACACGTATCCTGGCATGCTCTCCGTATGATGGTAGAAGGAGACACAGCAGTCCTTCGAACGTAAAATAATAATGAACAATTCATTTCAAATATTTAAACGTAAAGACTGCAATTTCATAACTGTGGTATAGTTATTTACAAGTGAAAAAATTATCATGTAAATAACTGCTTTAGATTTATAAAAATGTTTTTCTTATCGTAAGCTAGCAAGCTGTTTTTTAGAAATGGTACTACAATCAAACCCTGTTAACATGAAATCGGCGGGAACACCACAATTTTTCTTTTTAACCGGATTTCGTGTTAACCGTTAAAATAACGGCGCCATTTGGACTGCAATTACCTGCTATTAAATAAAAGATAAAATATTACAGTTTTTTTAAATCTGAAAATAATAAAAGTTTTAGTTTAGAGAAGAAATATACATCTTGTGTGTAATATATCAAATAAAAATTTATTTATCTGTTACTCAGGGTTTAAAAAAGTCAGTTATTGACTTTTGTTTCAGTTTTTTAAGATGTCATTTTTCCGGAAAGGCATCCACCTTTTCTAAATTATCCAATGCCCCCGCCCCTTCGGCGGGCCAGGATGAATGGGAAATCAAAGAAGTTTCAAAACACAAACTCGACGCTGAGAACTTTTGTAAAAGAACGGATTTTGACTTTCAAAGAATATTTTCTTTTCGTCATAAGCGATATTTCGCGTTTTGCTTTTTCGTGTTAAAGGAATGAATGAACACTACTACTACCCATACTTGATCGACGGGGTCCAATATTTACTTCGTGTCAAGCGAAATTTCGTGATAAGCAGTGGCGAATATAGGATTCGGGTCTGGGAGGAGGGGGGATGCTGAGGTCATAAAAATTTTGTATCGTCGTGGTGAACGTCAAACCTCAAGGCTAAAGTAAACTAAAACTCTTTAACTTTACAGACTTTACTCACCTGACAATAAGAATTATAAAGAACACTAAAATTCTTTCGATAATTTAATAAAAAATACAATGAAATAACTTGCCAAAAAATGTTTTTGACTGCGTTAGAGCTACAAGTGGAATGACTACAAAAGTAGGAAAATTTTCGAGCCTGTCAAGCCAGAAAGTAATGTTGAAACGTTTTTATTATTTTTTTAAAGAGGTAAATTATTAAAAAAAAAAACCGGTTGTAATGATGTTAAAAAAAACCAAAAATCCCCCTTGGCCCGGGGGGGGGGGCTTAGCCCGATAGCACCCCCCTGGATTTGCCACTGGTGATAAGCGATTTCATGTTAACGGGATTTGACTGTATAAAATATGCATGGTCAGCAACTAAAGATCTTCAGGCTATCGGCACATCGGAGTGCTTGTCAAGCGGGCTCTTGGACAAAAGTGGATAAGCTTTTATTTATAATTGGTTGAGGTTTAGATTTAGTAGAAAGGTATGTTCGAGACATATGCTTGCTATAAAACCGCTCTGTCTCCAATTGAGGATAAAAAATTTGAGAAGTAATTCTCGAATTGAGGACTACACATGACAGTCGGCTTCACCGCCCACTGTCAACATATGAATCCCATCATTGGTTTAATTTTGACATATGAACGTTTAGCATATTAAAATGGTTAGAATCAGCAGACAACTGCATATCTGTTTACTTTTAACCTTGAGTTAGAAGAAAACAGAATATAAAAAGACATAAAGTATGTTATTTTTCGAAGTCTGTCTTCATCACAATCAGAAGTATTCAATTCTATTCAAATAAACTTTCTTGACTTTATTACAGTAAAACTTGACTAATTCGAATGTTTTTAATTCTTATTCGTTGGAAATTCGAATTTTTCTCTGGTCCATTGAATTACAGAACAATTATTAACACAATATCAAAATCTTGTCTACAATTCGAATTTAATTTTGTTATTTCTAAGTCAAAACCCAAAAACCGTTAAAAATTTGTTCTTATTTCTTACTTGTTTTCATTAGTTAAATATGTCTATATCTTATATCTCAGTGTTCGTAAGAGAATAATTTTTCTAGGCCCTTAATTTAAACCCGAAGACTTTGGTGCTGTACAATATATTCAACCAAAAGAACAATTAGAAATTTCTTGCTTTTTTAAAAAAATCTTTCGACACTTTAGATGTGAATTGCACTATTTATTTTGAAGTTTTATTGAACAGTATTTAAAGTTCAATGGATATTATTTGTTCATTAAAGTAACATACTTATTCATTGAAATTATTACTTTTTAAAATAAGTAATTTTTTATATAATTATTAATACTTTGTTTATAAAATTACTTACTGTTTATTTATTATGAATTATTTATTAAAAATGATAACTATCAAAAATAAATCTTTACATATTAGTTTAAAAATTGTCGTTTTCTCGTTCTGTTCTCATTTTTAGACCTACTTTTCTGAATTCTAATTTTTATTGTTTAGATTTAGTGACTGAATTTTAGAATTCCAAAATTAATCATTGACCTTCTTCGAGAAGCTTAAAAGAAAAAAGTGGGGATATAGTTGCAAAAAAGTCTTGCCTTCGCGATTATTTCCATGCAGTGGAGTACGTGTTTTTTGGATTTGCGATTTCAAAGGAATTTCGGATAACCCAGGTTTCGCTTAACCGGGATTTTACTGTACTATAATGCTTTTCCAGACACAAGGAGATAGTTTTCAGTGATTATCGTCCCTGATTTTTATAGCTGATGGAAGTAATTAGCTGGCATATCGAGATTTCCCGCAATAAGTAGACTAGAAGTAGCATGTCGATGTCCTGAGTCATGACAAATATAAGCGATTTTTTTGAGAAAAGACTATTAGATTTTCATTTCTTTAGTAGAAAGAAGAACCAAGTAAGAATTTGAAATAAATTAGAAAGACGTCAACTGAAAATTAATGAAGATTATATATGTTTACTGTAGATCATCATCTAAAGGCCAGTGGAGGGCACTGCGGTCGTATGAACCACCATTTTCCCGCAAGTGGTAGACTAGAAGTAGCGTATCTATGTCCTGACCATGGCAAATGTAAGCGATCTTTTCCAGAAAATACTATTAGATTTTCAGTTCTTTAGTAGAAAGAAGAACCAAGTAAGAATGTGAAATAAATTAGAAAGACGTCAACTGAAAGTTAATGAAGATTATTTATGTTTACTGTGGACCACCATCTAAAGGCCAGTGGAGGGCGCTGCGGTCGTATGAACCACCAGAGAGCAACCTATGTAAAAACATCGGGGAGACAGACAGACGATGGATGGAGAGAGTTCAACAACTAGAGTTATGAAGGCAGAAAACGACGAATCATCAAGTGCTTTCATGTTATAAAACTAATTAGTAACTGTATATATCTTTAATTATAAATACTTCTTAAACGTTGTAATCATTTTAACATAGATAATACAGAAATATAAATTAATGTATTGAGTTCTTGTTATAATTGAACCTACATAAAGCCTGTGCCTCCACATTATTGAGAATACTAATGATAATATGCAAACTGAAATAGTTTGCATATTATCATTGGGTATTACCTACTTTCATAGGGTATCAGATTTGCCCTATATTTTTGAAAAACGAAAACGAATTGTTTGTTTGAAACAAATATCGGTAGTAAAAACCTTTATAGATTACAGATCGAATCAGCAGCATTCAATCTTTCTATACATTAATGGAAAAGTATACTCAATGATGTATGTTTTTACGATGATTCATTGTAAAAACCTTTATAGATAACAGATCGGATCAGCAGCATTCAATCTTTCTATTCATTAATGGAAACGTATACTCAATGCTGTATGTTTTACGATGATTCATTGTTATTAAGTTTTAAAAAGTTATTATTTTTTTCTAGTTGACAGGATCGTAAATAATTGAAACTTCATCCACCGCTTTTTATGTTAGTTTCTTCTATATTTGGTGAATCATCGTTGCCTGGTAAATAATTACATAGAAACTTTTCAAATGAAAGATTTCCGATAAATAAAATGAGATGCTGTAGATAAACAAAAAAAAAAAAAGAGTTCGATCGTTTCTGCTACCATATTTCTTTTTCTTATGCATTAGAAATCAAAAGAATTGCAAGTTTCGTGGATAATATCTGTACATGCACCTTTTCGAAATAGAAAATTGGCAGAATTTTGATTTTCTCCTTTTTTTGTTGGTAAAGGGAGAAAAAAGTTCAATCGCTCATTTCTTTTTACTTTCTCGTATACGAAGTACACAAAGAGAAAGTACTGTAATCGTCAAAAAATTCGAACTCGAGATTTTGAGGAATCTCCACGTTTTTGACCTCCCTGAGTTCGAAAAACAAAATTTTGGAATTATGTCTGTCTGTGTGTCTGTGAACACGATCACTAAAACACTATTAAAGCTACAGGGATAAAATTTGGTATGTGGTCTTTACACATTACTTGTAGATTTCTATCAAATTTTGGACAAAATCCGTCCACGGGAAATATGTATGTCTGTATTCATGTGAACGCTATAACTCACAAACTTAAATAGCTAGGTGGATAAAATTTGATACACATTTTTATCATCATGAATGTAGGTTTCTATCAAATTTTGGACCAAATTCGTCAAAGACGACTCGTTAACTGTCTGTCGGTCTGTATAATCGCAAAGTTTTGAACGCAATAACTTCTTTAAAAAATTACTTTGATGCATGAAATTTGGTACGTGGCCTTCTTACCTTAATGGTAGATTTTTGTCCAATTTTGCTATCAATATGTTAAAAAAAAGGTGTTCAAATTGCCAATTTCGTTTTCTATATCTTACACCCAGCCCTATTGGTAATCACGCCGGCTTCTAATTCCACTTTCGGACTTCTTACAGGACGACCTTCGGAAGTCCTGGTATGACGTTTCGATTATTTTTTCTCCACTGCGTTAGGGGTTCTAGTTCGTTTTACTGCCTTTTAGCTTATTTTTTCTCTACGTGTGTTAGGAGTATACGAGAAAGTTTAGGGGAGACCACTCCCGCTGGTTTCTGAGAAGCGTTAACTTTTACAGTCTATTAAATGCATGCATAAATGTACCTTTGGATTTCTGGCTACAAAAATGTACTTGGCTTCTGGAGACCATGGTGTCAGACGGAACGGGAGATGAACCTTGATGGCTCCCGGTCTCTTCATCTTCTCGGCAGCCTCAGCCCCGGTCATCTCCAGGAACGGGGTGTCCGAAAAGAACTCGAGCGCCGAACCAAAGGGCTTTCCCTCCCTGAATATGCAGGCCACTATGTTCTGAACCCAGGTGGTTCCACACTTGGGGTAGGTGACGATGATCAAGTCATCGGGTCGGGGCTTGTAGGCCAGAGCAGACTTGTAGGCCTCGACCGAAAACATCCCCGGAATTCGGAATCCGTCCACATCATTATACCAGGGTATCTTGGGTTTTTGGCTCTTTTCCTTACTTGGAGTGGACATGGCACGAAATGGTAGAAATTTTCACTAAAAATAAAATTAAATAGGCATTATTTAATTGCATCGTTTTTTTCTTATTTCCCACGGTGACCCAGATACCCAAAGGGTAAAATAAAAAGCTTGTCACGAGCAGAGTGAAGAAAAACTTTAATATAAATGAATTGTGTAATACAGTACAATAGAATCAGTGTCGGGTCGTGTATTAGAGGTTCAGTTCGCCCTGAAATTATTTTAAAAGCTTGTATTTTCGTTTTTATTCTATTTGGTTTATTTTTCCACTTCGAGAGTTCAATGATCAACGAAAATGGCAAAAAAGTAATAAATAACGTAAAAGGCAGATTGAAAATCAATCAAGAATTAGGAGAGAGACAGAGCAGAGTTGTATAGAGTTTTGCCCCTCCTAAGGATCAAAATTCGCGCAGTGAGCAACGCGGAGCTCTCACTCGGGAGAAAAAGCAACCCTTTCTCCGTTTGAAATTACATGCCCTTGAGCTGCGTTTTCCCCAGCTCTCGTTTTGCTCGACTTCCTAATTGGCTTTTTTCCGCTTTTTCTCAGTAGTCCAGTCATTAAGTAGTTTTTTTAAATCAAATTCTGAAGGAGTTGTAATTTTTTGCCCTTTATGTTTTTTGGGATGCTGATTACGAATGTGATATTTGTCACCAAAAAGTTTTGCTGGAATTTTAGTTATAGCAAAAAAAATATTTCCCATTTTTTTGGTTATAACTGAAAAACCATCAGTTTTTAGTATATCAGCATTATATACCAAAATAATCAGCACAAAATTTCCTACACCTTAGCTCTATACAACTTCTGCAGAACTGCTTGTTTCTGAGCTGATGAGCCGCCACTGAATAGAATATAAGTAATACAATACAATATGAAAATGTAAGTAATACAATATGAAAGATAAGTAATACAATATGAAAATGTCAATATAAATACAATAAAATACAAACAACAAAAATAATAAATAAATACATACATGCATAATAAATAAACAAACATAAGAAAAAAACTAGAAATTAAAGTAATAAAATACAATAAATAATACATATAATAAATAAAGTTTATAAAAATAAACGGAAGAAAAAGAAACAAAATAAATTTATAAGAAGCACCACCTCATGCAACAAGGGCAAGGAACAAGAAATGCACTAAAAACAATAAAAAAAACGGAGTTTGTGATGCAATTTGGAAAATATATCTATAATACAATTTTAGAGAAGAAAAACAAACCGATTTCTTTAACGCAGTTTAGAAGAGGGAAAAGAAAGAAAATCAGGTATGCTGGTGATACTGTTGGGTTAGTCTATTGCACATGAAATCACTTATTCGGAAAAATTTTCGGATTTTAAAAATTGCATATTTATTGAAGAATAAATTTTTAGACCACTCTCTTTTAAAATTATCTGAAGGTTTATTAAGATGATATCTTTCCGTGCGAACGCAGTCAAAAACAGAATGATCTGCCTGTTAACTGATCCGTTTCTATTGATTGCCTCAAACTGTCACCTAATAAAATTCTAAAAACTCTCTTCAAAATGTAAAGAAAACTATGTATACAAGTGGAAGGCGTATAAATTAAACAATCGTTTAAGTTGTGAATGGATGTAGTTTTTTCAATTATAAAAATTATGTATACACATGAGGAAGATGAATATACACGGACATTTAGACCATACATAAAGGTCATTCGCAGATTTACATAACTGGAGATTTTATCTCGAAAACTATTGGAGATAGTGGCAAGAAATTTACCTAGAAAGATTTCCAGTTGGAAATGGCCTTTCATATGCCTAAACAGCCTAATCCGAGAGTGAAAACTAAAAGCGCAAATTTAATTTGTGCTATCAATACTAGTGTTGATTCCGTTGCGAAAATGTACAATGTACCAAATCGTTGGTTCCTGCTGGAGAAATAACGAAATTCTAAGAAATTTAATTTCGGGCATTCGTTTTCGGCTTAGGCTATTCTTGTATCTGAAATGCCATTTCCTACTAAATTACTACATCTGAAATAGTTTTCGAAATAGAACCACTAAGTTCCGCATTTCGCCGAAGGTCGCGATGGCCTAGTTGTACGGTTTCGACTCCGGGTCCGAAGGGTTAAAGGTAGGGATGGCGGTTTTTCCAAAAAAAAAACCCACCTGTTTTCGGTTAAACCGGTTTTTTCACCTCTGGTTTAACCTGGCGGTTTAAACCACTCAAAATAACCGGTTTTTGAAAAAACCAGTTTTCGTTTTTTTTTAAAGCTAAGTTTGTGGGCAGAATTTTTATTAATAGCAATATACAATAAGTAAGTATTAATACAATAATTAATTAATGTAATAAGTAATGATTATAAATAAGCAATTAATACAATATGTAATAATAAATTAGTAATTATTGCAATAAGAAAGTATTATCAACAAAATTTTTTATTAACATTGTTTTCACAAGAAATTAATTCATTGGCCAATATTTATCATCTAATCTGCCCATAAAGACTCTTGCAGCATTGAGTTGATCCGTGAGTCGACGCCTCTCATCGGAGCCAACATCATTCAACGCAGATACTAATCTTTCGGACGCCACAGAACTAAAGATAAATATTTTTTGCTACAAAAAACAGACGCCGTTTGCAGATAAAATTTTTTATTTGTATAGTTTTTGCAGGGAATCAATCCATTGACCAATATTTATCTGTTCATAAAGACTCTTTCAGTAATCCGCCAACCAACATAAGCCTCGAGGAAGCGGTTGTCGGTGATCGGCCTAAGATGATGAAATTCAAAGCGTTATAACTTGGTAAATTTTAGTCTAGTTGAACCTAAAATCAAGACTATCTTCCGACCCGGTTTTTGGATTTTTTAAAAAAAGATTTAAACCGAGGCAAAAAAAAACCCCCGAAAAATCCGGTTAACCGAAACAAAAACAAAAAAAAAGGTTTTCGGTTTTCCCAACCCTAATTCAAGGTTTCAATCTCGATTCTACTAAAGATCCGCCGTGTATGTGGACCTGGTGCACGTTAAATCAGAGTCGCGGGTCAAACTTCCTCCCGCGGTGGGGAAGTCTGGAGAGGGAGTAAGACCTTGTATTTTCGGTTTATGTGGACTTTACGGTACCCACTTACTTCGTTCCTCTTAGGATCGCCAACTCTTCGCCGCCAAGAACGGCGATGGAGAACATTTGTTTTGGACGCGTCTAGATGTTTTCCACGAGTGACAAGCGCGCATGCGCACGAATTGATATTTTCATCGGTGTTTTGCACATCACGCTATATTGCGCCACGTTTCGATTGGACTGTTTTGTTCAACTCTTCGATGCGATTGGTCGATAAATTCGAATTTGAATAAAACTTCGTTTGGAATTCTTCGGATGGAATATCGATTCAGTACCGTGTATGTTATTCTGTGTGTTTCGTTTCTCAATGAAGAAGCGGAGCTACGAGTATTCCGCTATGCTGAAAGCGAAGCAGCTGATATTTTTTAAGTTAAAAAATTGGCCCGGTACGCTCTTGAAATGCCGCAGGCATTGCGTGATGAAATTCTAGCTTCCGGAATTTTTTAAAAAACCTAGATTCATAACATTCAATGAAAAAGCGAAGCTACTATTTTCCTGCTATGCTGAAAGCGAAGCAGCTGATGTTTTTTTAAGTTATAAAAATTTGCCCGGTACACGCTTAAAATGCCGTAGGAATTGCGTGCCTAATCTCTCATTTTCGGGTGACGCATGCGCAAGAGAGCAATAAAAATCGCACATCACATCCAAACAGTATTTGGCGACGGCAAATGAAATTGCGCTAAGAAAAATCGGCAAGAAACAGTTGTGTACAGTAAACTCCACATTTACCGTATTTTCAATCAATCAACATAAACTTACCTCCTCTGCAAAGATTCCTCTCAATAAAATGAAATCCTCATTCCAGCATGAGATGATTTTCGAGTTTTATCAGCGATAAGTGACCTTCATTTGAATTTAGGGTTTATCTTGACATTGATGATTTTATCTCTTACTGTAAGATAAATATTGTTTCCATTAAATGAAATTTCAGTGATATGCACACAATGTTCAAGAAAATTACATAATCTTCGATAACAGAATCTGAGGTATTACATAAATTTTAATTTTACACAGCACGATTTCTTAATTTTTTTTGCAAAAGTTGTATAAATCAACATCAATGAGTCGTAGGAATAAAGAAAAAGATTATTAAATATTTAATTTTTAGTTAAAATTAACCTGAGATTAATAAATTAAAGCTATTAGATGTTGAAATTTCTTTACCAAAATCTCCCTTCTTTACGTCAAGAATGAAGTAAAGAAATTAAGTGAAATTCGGGTAATTCCAGTGTTCTTAAATTGGAATTCATCAGTACTGTTCAGCAACGGATTCCCAGACTACCACTTTTGGACGATTTCACACCGGAAACGGGTGTCAGGCAATGAGTCATATGAGCGCATTTCCGGAGTTCTTTGTTAGATCACGCTGAGTAAAATGTAAACATCACCCTTCCATTCTTCACGTTCCCTTTATTTTGATGAAAATAACTCCGGCCGGCGCATGCGCAAGAGAGCGGAGGGTTTCCGAATCCCGTTGCTATACAATACTTTATATATTTTTTTTATCTCGTTCGTAGAATTTCCTATTTATACAATATTAAAGTATCGTCTATAATTCAAATTTATTTTGTCTCATACGAAGTCAAAACTAAAAGTAGTTTTTTTCTTCTTAACCCTCTGACTACTAAGAGTTCTCAAAATCTGAGTACAGTTGTATGCGGAGGTTTGCTTACTAATTGATCTGTGGAATGGATTCGTCCGTCCCGTTCCCCCTTTTTTACTGGTGGTGGGAGATATGAATGGCAGGCCTTTCATCCCTCCCCTAAGGGACTCTTTAATGATCACTCGCTCAACCCCTTTCGGAACAGCAACCGGCTGAAATCCGCCCCACTAGTATAAAAGTTACATGGCCGGTTACGACCGGCTTAGGAGTCAGAGTGAAAATGGTTTTGGTTTGGTAAATTAACATTAAAATAGGTAAACGTAGTAAGAGTACAAAGCGAAGATATTGGGAAATCGCAAAAATCTAGCGACCTCTTTATGCTCCTTTTGAACTACTACTACCAGTCACTTTTTACATTTACCATATTATAAAGCATTGCTCATTTCGCATTTTAACTTGAAAAACGTTTCTTTTGGTACTTACACTGTTTACCACTTTGCATTTATACAGTATCTTGGCATATGAGAAAGCCAGCGCCAAACTTCGAACAAAAATGGCTGAAAAGGGTCGCCAGTAATCTCGTCTCCAGGCAGAAAATTCGTGGGATTATCAAATTCATGAGCGAAAACAGAGATCTTTTCCGGCCTCCCTAGCCTTCAACTTCCCAGCGAGCTCAACTAAGTAGCTCAATTACCGGACATTCCCCCTTCAAATAAAAGAAAGGTATTTCAACATCTAAAGAAAAGAAGACTATTACGAACTAATAGTGTAAAAGTGAAAATGCCTGTGCTGTACATAGTGTATATATTTCCTTCTTTTTGTTTTTCTTTTTCTTAAATAAAATTCCCGTGTCATGCCCATCAAACCGTTTAGTGACCGGTCTGGTCACGGGTACGGGGGTAAGGGACGGCGTTCTGTTCTGTTTACCACATTTAATCTTCAAATATGTCCGTACCTTGTGCCAATCATGTCTGTTTTATTTTACGTGAAGTCATCCGTGTGTCTCCCAATTTTCGATTTCCAAACCCCCTACCCTTACTGTTACCATGATGTACAATGTGCTAGTCACAAAAAGAAATAAAACATCTCACTTTCGTATAAAGCTTTGAACACAATTAGATATGAATAATGTTTTTTTTTGAAATTTTATTATACAATTGTTGTATTCAAAATGCTGTCGACTCTTTATTTATTAAAATCGTTTAACTATTTATTTAAATAATTATTTTTGAAATTATAAAAAGTTATGGATTATAATTTTTATCGTTTTAATAACTGAAATTATTCCCTATTTTTTATTATGTATTATTTATTAAAGCTGTTAGATGTTTAAAATAAACATCCAGTTTATCTTAATTGGAATTTTTGGAAAATTGAATTTTTATTGTGGGCTTGTTGAGCCGGCAATTCATGTGTACTCCATTCCATTCCATTTGTCCCAAGACTGGTTTTCCCCCCACCCATTCAAGTCGAAAAAATCAGGCACGTCATTCACTTGATTGTGCTACCACGAGCGGCAGTAGGGTACACCCCTACCGCCTCCCTTCGATCCCTCTATTCCTTCCCCCACTCGGCGGATTTCCGATTTTCTAGCCTCGTCGCGAGGTCTCAATCTAGGCAGACCCTTTGATCTTGCCGCTACCCTCGCTCGAGGCTCCAAATTGGAATCGGTGCATGAAGTGTTGGATTTTGAATTCGTTGGAATTCCATCGATTTGAATCATTTGTTCCAAATTTCATAGGTTTTCGACCTTGACGATTGCTTTTTGCTTCCCGTGTTCCAAAAATTCCATTTTCGATTAGATGTGGATGGCCCGCTTTAGCTTCGATTTAGCCAAGTTTCACTGAGATTTTATTTATAAATTACTAAATAATAAAATAAATTGAAAAACGCAACAATAGTAATGCGAATCTCTGAACAGTGTCCGGCTATAATTTTTATTTTCCATTCTCTTACTCCCCCAAGAGAAGAAATAGCAACCAAATAGTTACAAAATTTTCAAAGTGGTCTTGAAAAAGTTCACATAAAATGCTGCTTTTTAAATCTATATTCTTATACATTAATAAAGTGAGCGGTACATTGACGTTGACCTGTCTACAGCTTAACCGCTTAAGGGACGAATTATTTTGAAACCTATGGTGTTTAGAACGAGTTAACTCGGGTTATGTCCTCAAGCGTCTGAGCTGTCTTGCACCGTCAGAGGGAAATAAACAGTTGCTATATCTCTCTCACTTACTCAGCGCAACAATTCACTCACAAAGGAAAAAGGAAAATTCCAGATTTTACTCAACAACAGTAATTCCGAGTGAATGATTAGGCTCATATTGCTTGACTCCTACATATTTACTGATAGTAGATACGTAAAATAAATCGTTACTACTTTCATATGTATTTCAGTTTACTCAGGCATGCTTGAAATATATAAACAGAGAAACTGACAGGAGTGTTCGGAAAATAACACGAAATTCTTATCATAAAATGAAAATGCACAAATTACGGTTTTTTATGCAACATCATTTGATGCGGCTTAATGCAAGTTTGACACAAAATGCAAAAAATACTATTTATCACTGTTTTTCGTATCTATCATATTAAACTGAAAATTATGAAAAAAAAAAAACTGTTTAAGTAGGGGAGAAGGGGGCACAGAGTTAGGTGCTTTGATCTAGGACGTAAAAATGTGTAAATCCCGCCCTCTGGTAGTTAGAGTTCCACTTTTCCTTTATAATAGTGATTTAAATACCTTATATATATATATATATGATTAACCAGCTTGTTCGCGGTAATAGTAAGTGAGTTTCATTTGAAATGAATTTCTTATGCATAATTTGATATTCATCTCTCCCTTAATAAATTATTTCTTAAACTTCATATTGTGATAGAGATTAATACGTGTTATTATACATTTAAGACGCATATTAAGACCCGCTCTTGGGCTTTCATTGGGTAAACGAACATCTCTAATGGCGTCAAGCGATATGGCGCAAATCTCCGCGTGATCTATCAACTAATTGCATGCTGTCAACACCAAATTTACTTTCGTATTCCTGTGCTCAAAATGGTAACTTTATATTAAGCGGTCTTCCTTGTAGAGACCCATCAGACACGCAGACAAACACACATTCGCTTTTATTATTAGTAGAGTTTATATGAACTTCGCTTAGCCTTTTCCTAACGGGCTTTACGAGTTCATCAGATTATTTCCCATGATTTCTCACACGATTTTAGAATTCCCTCTCTTCACATCTTAATTACTTCGGTACCTTAAACGTTTCTGTACAGTTGTAAGAAATTAAAGAAATCTTCCTTTCTAATAACATCATATTTTCCCGTCACAGTAAGCTGCAAACCCATCATAATTCCACCGCTTCTGTAACTGCAGCGGAGCAGCCAGGGCAAAGAACTACCCTTTTTCATCTCCCGTTTGGCCTTAAAGAGTGAAACAAACGCATTGATATTGTTACGAACATAGAAAGTCGCTTCCCGGCGATGGTAGTCTTATGGTTGGGAAGAGAGTTTTACAGGGGTAAGTATGGAATGACCGGCAGCGGTCAGCCTGGACATTGGCGAAGAACTTGGAGACCATTGTGGCGACAAATTTGGCGACCTTGGAGACAAATCGAAGATTCCAGAAAATGAGATCTTTTTCTCGATATCTCTATTAGAAGAGGAGACACGCTTGAATGTACTAGATGATTCCATGTGACGTCACGGCCTACTGGGGGACACTATATAAGGAACGCGCTTTGATCACGGAGTAGTAAATGTTGATCGCCTTAGAAGTACGAATCCCTTCTTGGAGTTTTATCCGCTGCACGAGCCAGTAAGCTGTTAGACGCCGAACAGTATTGAGTGGTAGTGTGCTGATCGACTGGAACGACTTGGGAATTTCGTCTGCAGTGCGTGCTGGAAAGCCGGTCCGATGAATAACCGGAATCGTGTATAACTTTCGCTTTTGCAGAAGATTAATATTGTTACGAACATGAAAATTCGCTTTCCAGCAATTTTAGTCTTATGTCTGGGAAGAGAGTTCTACAGGGGTATGCGTGGAAATGTCGGGGGAATGGAGCCATTGACCCCCGACCTTGGAGACAAACTTGAAGACCATTTTGGCGACTTTAGGGACAAAATGAAGGATCTCAAAAATACTAGAATTTTCTCAATATCTCTGCTAGGAACCGAGATCCGGATTTCTCCAGATGATTTCATGTGACATCATAGCCTGCCGGGGAGACTATAAGTAGCGCCGTGCTCGGTTCACGAACGTGTTGAATCGTCTTTGGACTTGTGTTGATCGACTGGGATCGCCTTTCGAATTCAGTGCGAGCTTCTAAGTTGATAGACCTCGTGCGGTACTGAAAGTGCTGTTACTGTTATTAATTAATGATTTGCTGTCTCTTTTTGTTGCGATTTTGGGCAAGTGCTGTTTTTCCTGTTACCTATAAAAATAAAGCGTCTTTCTCCATTATCCTGCTTTTTAGAATGTTTTCACCCCGTACACACAAAGGACGATTTTTGTAACAATCTTCTACTCCGTGGTCACCAGTTTGAAGTTAAATGGGTGTCAGAAGTGGGGTTGCAATTAAAAGAGTGGATTTAAATTATGTGCATTTATTTTAGACTATTTATACAACTTCTTACATGACGTTAGCTTAGCAAACAACATCGCAACGTGCGGACGCAGTCTCGATTGATAACTATGTTGCCAGATACAGAAGATACATTTTACATTTCAATAATAAATGAGTGGCTTGACGCTAGCGCTGCCGCAAGTTAATTTTAATCATTGGTTTTTTTTATATGTTTCACTTCCGTTTAAAAGATAGTTGTTAAAAGTTATACTACATGGGAGCAGTAAACTCGTTCTAATATCGGAGAATCAGTTGGGTCTTCAAGCAACAGCAAGACTCTGCATCTAATGTCGCTTACCGGACGAATATTTGTATATACTTAGCTAAAATAGAAAAATGTATATAAAATACTTTGTAAACATATTAAAACTTTAAAATAACTTAAATCCGTAAAGTACAAAATGTGCGATGTCACTATCACGGACATTAATATGATTTTATTATGGAACGGCGTATTCTACGCCGAATAGACACACTAAAAATCGCTCAGTTACCTTATTGCCAATAGAAAGCGCTGCGATCGTTTTATACCTTACGCTTTCAAAGTTATTATTGTTCACTTCTCAAAACAGAATGCATGTTCACAGTAATGAACACACGTAAATTTTAAAAAAGAAGAATCCGTATTTAAAAAAATAACAAATAATAGCGAAGATAAATTTTTTTAATGCTCACGATTTACTCCGAATAAACAACACCAAAGAACGTTTAGCTTCATTGAGCGGCGCTGCGATCTTATTCCAATCAACCTTTGAATTATGCTCTCTACGGAACACGGTCTCCGATGCGTTCACAATAATAAATATATTTTATATAAAATTTAATTTTATAATTAAAGTGGTATGACTAAAAATTTTTATTATACTTATTACTGTAAAGGATCATAATATTTATGCAGAAGCCACAAAATAGTTTCCGCATTCGGTCATTTCTGAGATGCAGAATTTTAAAGAATTTAAAGATATATTTTTTAACTTATGACATGGAATTATATTGTAGTAAATTTATTATAATTGAAGATGTAAAACTGAGCCTGAAATTACATACATCCTTTTAAGAGTACAGATAAAACACGACGACAGATATTGATCTGTACTGAAACAAATTTATGAGAAACAGGATAACAAACAAATTTGCATTTCGACTAAGACGGTTTTAACAGATTTGACAAAAACGTTCCAAAATACATACTCAATCCCTGCACCATTTTCTCTTAAGGCTGTCCAGTGGCGAATCCCCGCCTCCGGG
>BGPR01017158.1:17878-33126 GCA_013235015.1 Araneus ventricosus
CATAAAAATTTTGTATCGTAGTGGCGAATGTCCAACCTCATGGTTTATACAAACCAAAACACTTTAACTTAGACTTTCCTCACCTGACAATAAGAATCATAAAGAACACTACAATACTTTCGATAATTTAATAAAAAACACACAATGAAATAACTAGCCAAAAAATGTTTTCGACCGCGTCAACACTACAAGTATGAGAGGAATAAGTAGAAAAGTAGCAAAATTTCCGAGCCTGTCAAGCCAGAAAACAATGTTGTCACGATTTTATTATTTTTTAAAAATGAAAATTAAGAACAAACAGTTGTAGTGATTTTAAACAAAATCAAGAATTTTGGTTTAGCTCTGGATCACCAGCATGATCAGAGTCGGTGAAACACTGGAGAGTATTATTGCTGCCCGATAGCCCCTCCCCCGGATTCGCCACTGAGGCTTCATCATTAACTATAATTTAAAGCCGAGTCGATGAAAGCGCCCTTTTGATGGAGGCAGTGGCGGACTGGATATAAAAATATTGGTTGCCAGGAGTCAATGGGGACCCACTCATATCTACAGTGCCATAATATATACATATTTAATTTAATTTATTTTTTAAATACAATAAATTAAAGTTAATAAGTTTAAATATTGTATTCCTAATCTAAAAATCTATTACATATAGTATAATTAATTACAATTTACAAGTATTATACGTATTATTAGGAGTGAAATTTATGATTGAATTGGAAATAATTTTGGTGGGAGTATAGTATACTGTATATTTGGAACTATACCATTATTTTGAGAATTTTGTAACCAAACTGAAAATTAAGTGAGAGAGAGCATAGGAAATTTGCTAGAAAAAGAGTTCTTTCTTTTCCGTCTCTCTCTCTCGCAGGCGTACATATCCTGGGGCCTATAATGACTTATGTGCAAGGGGCCCACTTGCCATGGGTCAAGCTGGCAACCTGGCCAGTCCGCCGCTGGATGGAGATTCGGGGAGTAGCCCAAAAGCTGTGGAGGTAGCTTTGAACGTTTGATTGACAAGCCGAATAACAATAATAATAAAAATTATTACTACCTAATTCAAAATTAAAAGGAAAATCGGAGAAGGCTGTGAAAAATATAGGGATAACAATGGCACAAAGGGATTTGAGGATTCATTGAAAATGTTCCTCAGTCTAAAATTTTCATTCAAAATTAAACATATTTCTTAAACCTTTAATATTCTGAATTAATTTATCAGCAACATTCTAATTACCTTTTTTAATCGTTAGATAAGTGATGGTGCATAGTAACTGCAGGATAGAGAAAAATATTTTTTATTTAATTGAACAATATAAATTGGCAATTAAATTAATTTAATTTTTACCTTTAGTTGGAATCTACTTGCCAGTTAACCGAACGAAACTATTTGTATCTTTCTGGGTAGCTTTCGAAAAAGCGACCGTGTCACAAAGATATAACAATTAATTAAAGCGGTTCTTTCAACTAAAGCCACGATAAGAAGGCTCAACTGGTTACAAACAATTTCCTTATTATTTTAAAATATTTCACCGATTCGCATCGACAGAAAAATACGGGACGTATATCATTATGGTTTTGGTTGCATCTTCAAGAAAAATTTTCATCTTAAGATAGGTAATCTTAAAAGCGAATGGTCCCAAAACTTATTTATAAATAAAATAGCAGTTTTTTTCAATTTGGAGGGAAATATCAGAGGCTCTTTGTGGAAAGGATTATCCCAGTGATTGTCACACACACACATTATTTTTTTATTTATTCTTTTCTAAAATGTATTACAAATTTCACTTTTTTTCGTGGATGGATGGCATTGTGTACTATTTTTCTTACAGCAGTTTCAACACAACTTTTTAGTGGTGTTACATGTGAAGCGTTTGATTTTAAAAGGGAACTTCTGCAGACTCTGTCTAAATTTTTTTTTTGCGTTTTTTATTCATAGAAGATAGTCGCATCAATTAGCGTAAAGCCTGAAATTCTGCCATTCACATGTTTTGTGTAAAGCCTGATTTATGCCATTCACATGACACAATCGTGTTGTAGTAAAGTATCAAAATTTCCGTATGATGTTAGAAGGGGACTTCTACGCAGAAGACTCCTTTTTTTTAACATCAATTTTGCTGTTCTTCGCTAAATGCCCATTATACATATTACAAGAAAAAATGCTTAAGCGACGACTTTTATGGAGAAACATGGCATTTTAAATAGAAAAAAAGGCCTTGACATTTTCAATTTCTGAAAATTAATTAATTCTTTTCGTCATTTTAGGTACACCAGCTCTAACTTCCGGGTGTTACTTCCAAGGATATTAATGGGATTAGGAACGTAAATTTCGTTTGAGAAGCATAGAAATAAATTTAAGATTGCCACCGAACATTGAAATTAAGACAACCTACAGAATGCTTATGACTAGCAAAATGTATGATATCGGAAAAACTATGAAACACATTCCAGAAAAACACCATCCCTTTTCGGCAAAAGATCCAAACCTACCCAGAGGACCTTCAAGTGACCCTCAACAGGACTAAAATTCATTCGCACCACTTTTTTTATTATTTATTTTTATGTTTTTAAATCTGAATTTACGTTCAGATTTAAAACATAAAAATAAATAGTAAAATGTAAAAAACGCAAAAATTTTAAATTGTATTTTTTGCTTGAGTTAAAATTTTTCTTTCTATAATATTCAAATTTTGAATTTCTTGCTTTATAATAATTTTTACGTGAATTTTTTTATATCTAAATTTTACAGAAAAAACACCACCTTTTAAAATTTATTTGGAAATAGATCAGTTTGAAATTTTATTTGAGTTTCAATGATATTCAAGGCTTCTATTTTTCCCTGAAAAATTTTTTTCTGTTATAAATCTGAGTTTTACTTAAAAATAAATAACTTTTAAATTATTTTTTATCTTGAGTCTTTAAATTTAAATTTACTCCAAAAATAAAAAAAATTGAATTTCAGTTATATTTCATTGATATTTCTGGCTATATAATAATTTATTCCGTAAAAATCCGAAACGCTCATGTTGTTTGGTATTAAAAAGGGATTTCTGCAAAATTTTAATTTGAATTTTATCGAAAATTATAATTGTAATATTTTTTGGTTGTGGTTAATATGTTCACTTTTTACTGTGAAACATATTAGAAATATCTTGGACCCTAATTTCGATGCTGCTTAGAGACAATAATTTTTTCCCCTCCTCCCCCTGTAAAATTTTATAAATGTCAGAAGTCACGTTTTAAAATCAACCGATTCACTTACAAATCGGCCGTAAAATAACTGAAAATGTTTGAAGCTCGATTGTAAAAAATCTGTTAGGACAAAAGGTACAAAATTTGGTATATCTACTATCCCTAACAAGGTATTTCGATTTTTTTAAAAAAGACGCTACATTTATTTGCTATAAACTGCAATATGGTATTGTGTTCGTAGCTGCTGAAAAAAAATTCAGAAATTAAAATTTCAGTATATATTTCATTTTGGCCATGCATATTTTAATATTCTGAGAGTAAACTGAATCTTCTTGAAGGACTTGCGCCATGGACGGCAAAATAAAATTTTTATAGTAAATTTGGATTTTTGTAACTCTTTCGACTTGTTGACTAGACTCAGTGCTTGTACAACCTATATTGTAGTCACTGGAAAAAATTTGATCAATTATGTTCATTTATTTATAACGTAAATAAAAAAATTATACAATGGAAAATAAAATTTCGCGGAGTATCGTGAAATAAGTCCTCAAATATAAGTAGTTTTCGAAAAGGGCCGATATTTGGCTTCTTATATCAATCAACTGAGAGTACTGCTGAGATATGTTCGAGATTCATATAGCGAGGTCTCGGAATTTTTTCTTACATTTAATGATGAAAAGTCACAAACGGGAAAGAATTTGCAATTTTTTTAAACAAACACAATATCTACATAAAAACATGCGAGTTCAATCCTAATACAATAATTCTGATATATTTGGCTGCTACTTGTGCATGACTAGCAACCAGATATGCAGGGGGATCAGAGAGGTCTTTTATGAACCTTGAGAGTAGGTCAGGGTTAGAGAAACATGGGTTCAGGCCTTAGAGGAAATTAATATTAAATTCATACCTTAAAGTCTTTTTCCTCTACAGAAAACCTATTCTAGTTTTGAATCTGCATGGATGAATGGGCTCTGATGAAGTCATCCACTGGATTCTTACTTCTTATTGTTGTCTGCTATTATTGTTGTTTATTTCTCCCAGGGTGGGTCGTTTTAACTTTTTTCCACTTTTTCAAGGGTCACAGCGATTAAAAGGTGCTAAATGCTCTCAAACTAAGACATGTGAAATATTATTGCATTCTGACAAGTCCTCCGGATTGATATCAAAGTTTCGAGATTTTTTTTTCTTACCCCAGAAAATGCCAGTTAAGAGTTCCAACAAATAAACGCTACTTTCTTTATACATGGAAGACAAGGCGTCATGAATGCAGGTGTCAGCAGAAGGTTTGTCAAGGGGTGGTGGTGTCGAGCAACATTTTGCGCATGCGCGTCCGACACCCACGTACCGGCATACGTGGGTGTCCTCCTGTTTCAATCAGACGACGTTGTGTTACTCTCGTTTGCGCCATTTTTATCATGGATCGTGCTCGTTCGGAGTAGAAATGTGCATTGTGTGGTGGTTCAAGTGATATGAAAAGCAATATGTTACCAACCTACGAATATTTTATGAAATTCTAAGAGTGGAACCGGCATAAACTAAAACGTGATAGCGAAACTAACAAAGAACCCCCATATAAGAAAATAGAGGACATTGTCGTGGAAAAAATTGAAGAAATTTGGTCAAGAGCTTCCATTACGACTTCCAACAGCATAAACCAGTTAAGGGGATGTTTAAGACGTACCATCTGAAATGCAAAATTCTTTTAAAATCTCACCCTTAAATTACCAGTAAGGCGCTGTTTGACATTTCATCCTGCAAATGTAAGAACATCGATGATTGCATTTGTCCCAGATAGAAAAAAGCTTCCTAATCGAACAACGCAGCACTAGAAAAATAATAATTGGAACCGTAGATATGCTTACAACGAATAAAAGAACGAAAACTTTTAAAAGGAAAATAATAAAGCAAAAATCAAAGTTTCAGCCTCAAAAAAAGAAAAAAAGAAGCACAGAAAAGCTTAATGTCTTGACTCCACTTAGTCTATCGGTGAGTGATGATAGTCCAGCGACTGTCACAAGCTTCAACATCGGCGGCTCCTGCTGATAAGCCTAATACTACGAACAGTACAGTAGACTACACTTTACTTTCAAGAACGTGTGACAGATACGGAGTTTCAGACAGGGCTGAGGCAAGCTATTATTACAGCAGTTCTTCACAGTTCCACTTCGGAAATTATTGATCAAAATAAGCTGCGCCGGAAATCCAAGAAAGCACGAAAATTGGTCGCGAAAGAAGACAATGTCGTAAAAATACCTGCTTTATAATTCGAAGGACGGACAGAAAGAACTTAATTTATATCAGAGAAGGACAAAAAAAAAAGAATTATAGACAGAGAATTCTTGAAGAGCTATAGAACCAGAGTCGAAGTTCTTGGGTCGTATTGCACCAGCGTTTGGCACATCTAAATATATGGAACAAACAATCGCCGATTTCTTCCTTTAATCAAAAATATCTATGTAATCTTTGCTGGAAGTCGGATGTGATGAAACTAATGTGAACGTTTGTAAATATAGAGGTGTCATAAGTCTGCTTGAAGAAAGGTTAGATAAGTCATTACTGTGGATTATCTGTCTATTATTTATGAATGAATTACCCTTCCGAAACTTGTTTCAACATACTGATGGCAGCACATTGGGACCCAACACATTTTCAGGGAGCATTGGCAAAGATCTGGAAATGTGTGAAAAAAGGCGGTTTGTTCGTTTTCATCTTATTTAAACAGTTACCCGAGTTTTCTTTTCAAGGTGTAAGCACAGACCAAACATAGTTGTATAGAATAGTCTCAGCGGTTTCAACATGTATATTTCCTAAGGATTTAACCACTTAACTTAATAATTTTCTTTGCTATCTAATAAGATGCTCCCTTCTGTTTTGGAAAGCGGTTGTCGTTTTTATTCATCTCAGAAGGCATATAATACTTGAGATGTTTATGGATTCTAGGTAATTTTTGTGTAAAATTATAAAGATAATGATTAAATTTTAGTTTTAAGACCAAAAATGCGATAATTCGATGCACGAGTATTCTCGGGCTGGTAAGTTAAGCGGTTAATAAACAAATCTCCAGGAAAAATGTGTCATGTTCGATGGTTAGTTAACTCGTGTTAATCGAATTCTACGCTTGTATGTTTTGATGGAATTTTCTGAAAATTCGGGTTTGCTATCAAAATTCGTCCGTACTGTAAGGATGAAGCATGGAACCTGTTCAAACTCATCGCTGCAACTAGATATTTGCACACAGAACTGAAAACCAAAATAGATCCCGTAATTCAAAGAAACAGTTACTTCGCTCATCCTGAAAATCTGTTGATGGCAAATCTGACCGACTCAGAACCGCACATCCGTGAACTGGAAGTCGATCTGATTTTGAAAGGAAAATGGATTCTGACTGCTTCAACTTCCTACTGTGAAATTTGATGCGCCATCTTACAGTTTAAAGGACAATTAAGACGGTGACAGAGGTTTCACTGTGCAAAAAATATGAGGGAGAAAGTTGCATAAGAAACCAAACAGAATCTAGAAAAGCCATGCCGAAATTCGATAGCTAGAAGGATTTTCACGATATTCGAAATCTTATTATAATAATATAAATGTCATTTTTGTAAACTTTTCTTGTAATAAATATATATTATTCATGCAATTTCTGTTTGTTTTATAGACACACAATTTAAAACTTTTTTTAGAATTATTATAACAAATTATCAAAAAGAAGGTTTTTTCCCCCAAAATTTCCATTCTTCAAAGCCAATCCGGAGGTAAAAGATGGCCTTCAATTATAATCAAATTTTATATGTGAGTTATAAACATCATTTGGCACCTTTTTCTTGCTGTGCCGGGTAGAAATCCGAAAAAAAATTTTCTCCGTAGAGCGGTGACCCACCCTAAGGACATACCGGGTTTAAGTTTCGAGCACCACATCGGCCAATCCAGCATATCTTTATACAATAAACCTCTTCTTTCATTTTTCTCCGAAACACATCGAAGTGTTTTTGGTGAATTTGATGGCTCACTTTCACAAGTAAAAATCTAGAAACTAAAATTTAGCATTTCCTTCTTCGCCCGCATCTGATTACCATTGAACAGTGTGATTATACTTTTAAAATTATATCATTTTCGAACCCGGTCATATTTTTGTAATTACTATGTTTTCACTTTCCATCATCCATATTACGAGAAATAATATAGTATACCAGCATATCCACGACTGAAAAATGTCGTGGCAGAAAAAATAGTTTTGAAAAAAAAGCTGTTTACTTAAATATTATTGAAATCAAAGGAGAACCAAAGTCATTTATTCCATCGAAAACGTTTATAATAAAAAAGTCATTTCATATACAGACAAAGATTTGGTCATATACATATTTCGCGATACATTTCAGAAGATATAATAAATAAATAAACCCTCATTTTCTTTTCATTGAAATAAGTATGAATAATTCAATCAGATCTTAGGAACATCTGTGCAACATTAAAAAAAAATAGAAAACATGAAATAAATCATTCTTAAAATTAACTTCAAATTTACCAAAATAACATTCTATGCATATATAATTATTTATGATAAAATGCTTGCATTTATATGTAATAAAAAATTGCAGTATATGTAATAAACAGTAATAAGTCTACAGATATTCTTAATCAATGAGTGCATCTTATTCAATTTCACGGCAGGCAATTTTTAATTTTAAAAGCTTTTCTTAATACAGTATATCAATTTTTTACATCTGCTCAGTATACTCGCTCTAACCTCGGATAATCAGTTGAATCTTCTAACTACAACAATGCATTGTATCTAATGCGATTTACCTGACGAATATTTGTATAAACTTAGCTGAAATATAAAATGGTTACAAAATAAATTGTAAACATAATAAAACATTAAACTAAGATAAATTAGTAAACTGTAAGAAGTGCGGTAAGCCAAAATTCTGAATACAATTTTTTTTTTAGCCTCACGGTATAGTTGACGGCTATGGTTTACTCAGAATAGGCAACACCAAAGAACGCTATGCTTCTTTCCTTGAACGGCGCGCCGTTCGCAATAGCGGCGCTGCGATCGCACTCCAACTTTAGAGCGATCTAAAAGTTACTAGTTCTCCACTTGTATTTAATAACATGCACGTTCAAACTAACGAACATGCGCAATTTAATACATAATGTGTTGATGTTTTTTGTTGTTTTATGATAACATATATTTTATAATAAATTTAATTTTATATTTCTAGTGATACAACTAAAAATTCTTATTAAACATTTTACTACTGAGGATCATAATATTTTCGTAGAAGTCTCAAAATAGTTTTCACATTCGGTCATTTCTGAAATGAAGAATTTTAAAGAATTTAAAGCTGTATTTTTAACTTATGACATGGGATAATATTGTAGTGATTAGGGTTATAATTGAAGAGATAGAATTTAGCCTGAAATTCCGTACGGTCTTTAAAGAATATCTTTTAAAACTACTGCAAAAAGACTACGATAATTATTGATTTGTACTGAAGACAATTTATGAAAAACAGGAAAATAAACAAATTTGCATTTCGAGCTCGATGTCCTTAACAGATTGGACAAAAAGGTTCCCAAATACATGTCCAATCCCTTTGGTTAAAGCAGGAGGGTGCATCATTTTCTCTTAAGGGTATTATCTATACTTATAAAAGGCAATGTTTGTGTGTGTGTGTGTGTGCGTGCCTGCGTGCGATGTCCAGACGAATCTATCGCACTTACAAACTTGAAATTTGGCACACAGGTAGTCTTAACGGTGACTCAATGCACCTCGAAGCCTGAATTTTAAAATTTCATCTAGAAATTTTTTTATTTAATGTTTTGTGTTGGTTTGGGTGCTTTTTAGCACATTTTTGGCCGATCCACGAGAAATAATGATCGGAAAAAAACAATCGATGCACCATCAAATAGAGCAAACAATTATCGTTTTAATGACGTTTGTTTTGAAAGTCTAACGTAATTTCCTGAATTTTGAGAAATTTTTAAATAATAGTCAGTTTTCGAATGAAATTTTAAGATTTCAAAATCAAATGACTCCATCTCACGTTCTATTTTCCTTATCTTTTTGAAAATTTTCGAGCTAATAAATAAAACGGTTCTCCTTCATTTAAAACAAGAACGGTTTAAATACCAATTTAAGTCGATTTGTAATTATTTTTTTAGTTGATGGGGTCAGAGAAGTTTTTCAGAAGGAATCGGAATACGGAAATCCCGTTCAATCCAAGTGTGCGCCATCTGGCGGAAAAAATTAGAGCTATGGCTTTATTTGGCTTCCTGCCATGAATGAGGGTAGGTACGGGAATATGATGAATTACTTTTATTGCTTTAGTTTGAATGAATTATTAAACCGTTTAAGCAAGTTTAGGCAAATGGTTTTTTTTTCTCCTTTTGGTTATTTTCTTTGTGCGCGTCTGTCTGTTCTGTTCTGATCAATTTCGCTTTACACTTCAAGCTCATGTTTATCAATTTTTTAATCTAGGTGGGAGGGGGGGGGGATCGCGTTCTGATTTATATATTTTAAACTTTTGATTTGTTTCTAAAGTTTATTAAAAAACATATGTTGTTTAAGTTGCTTCTTGCTGTTTATTAATGATTTTCATGTTGCAATTTTTTAATATAGTTTTGGATTAACGTGCTCTGTACTGTTTTCCTACAGCTCAAATGTCATAATCGCGAAGCAAAATAAGCGGGAAAATCAATAATGTCTATCTTCTGTTTTGATTTTGTTTTCAAAGCTTTTTTGTGTCATTGTGGGGTTTTTTTTTTTAGTTTGTTGAAGTCCCGATTCCACGGGCAACGCCGTGCGGGTACTGCTAGTCAACTATAATTTAAAACGGAGTCGTTTTTGGTTGCATATGCAAAAAAAATTTTATCTTAAGATAGAAATCTTAAAAGCAAATGACCAAAAACTTATTTATAAATAAAATAACAGTTTTTCAAATTGGAAGAAAAAATCATAATAAATCAGAGTTGTTGTGTGCGACGCCTGACCACACCAGAAAAAGGGCGCTGCTGTCGCCAGTGTAGAGGTAGAAGTGACGCTTGAGCGTTGCAAGACAAGGGAGAGAGTTGAATAAAATGGTGAAGAGTACAGTCCGCAAAATTTTTGTGTTGTGATTTATTGTGAGTGATTAATTACAGAGAGTTAATCAGAGCTATCGAAGGGCCAAAACAAGAGTCTTTGTGGAAAGGATTCCTTTTTTTATTTATTCCCTTCTAAAATGAACTACAAACATCACTTGTGTGTGCGAGGATGGATGGTATTGTTTACAAATTTTTTCTTTACAACTGTTTAAAGGTGTTACAGGTACAAGTGGGCTATAAAATAACGCTATGTGTTTGGAGCTCGATTGTAAAAAATCTGTTACAACAAATGGAACTAAATTTGGTCTATATGCTATCCCGAGTATGGCATTTCGATCTTTTCTTATTTAAGAAAAAGATGTTCCATTTATTTGCTATAAATTGCAATATGGCATTGTGTTCGCAGCTGGCCAAGTGAATTAACGAAAAATTTCAGAAATTAACTATTATTAAACTATTAAACTAAGAAATTAACTTAATTAATTTCAACTAAAAATTGTAGTTGAATACTAGAAAGTTGATCTATATATTTGGCTTTGAAATTGTAGTAGAAAAATTATGATATGTTTCGTACATGCGCAGTAAAAATTTTATTTACTGCAAATACTTTTGGTTCCTCGAATATTAAAAGTAATTGTTTTAAATTTTAATATAACACTTTTTTGGCCTAGTGTCATGCATTCTTTATATTTCATGTAATTTGGCGGAAAATTCTGTATGTTATTAGTTAAAAACTTGCAGGAAAATTTGGGAATTTTCAAGAAAAATTTTATACCTTCCTGAATATTCGTAATATTTTTACAATAATGAATGTAAAACTTGTGCCCATCAAAGAAAACCATTGGTGAACGTTTCAAATCATTATCAGCTTTCTGTCAAACGGGATGAGCCCAAATCATTTTCTTCTTCATAAATTTTTGGTCGGTCCCCTAAATACCCTCTTGACTGAATCTTCAATGTATAATATGACTTCAGGCCTATTCTTTACATGGTTGAAGTCCAAATCCAAAGGTGTTCACATTATTCTGTCACCCTTCTGTATATACATATATTTTAAATGCGAATTATTGACACAAGTCAAGCTTATTATCAGTAATCACAAAGTTGCAATTAAATATCTAATTTTATCAGTATTAACAAAACTACGATTAAGAGTTTCGCCTTTACCAAAATGAGTCAAATGTTTTAATGGTGCCACACTTTTGCCCTTGACTCACCAAACTTTGAATTTATTAAAACGGCCACCATCTTGAAACGGAATCAATAAAAATAAAAATCTTTACAACTACGTCATTTTTAATATCTTCATTGAGCATTCATGCAAAATTTGAAAGAAATAAAAAGAAAGAAAAAAGCTTTTGGTCGTGACTGCGTAACAAATAAATTTGTTGACAATAGAAGACGGTCGAGTTGAAAGAGGACTTGGATTCGTTCGGTTAAGAGCAAAGTTACAACAACTATCTGCTACCACTGTCAGTGTCGGTGCATTTCAGTTTCATTTCGGAGTGCTTCGACCAGGATCGAATCCTTTTTTGACCTTTTTAGCACGGTTTTTCTAAAGTTGTGTTCACATTTGTCCTTTCGATTGAATGAGAATATTCACCATTCACCGTAAGGAGCACACTGTGGTGTAAATGTCAGTGGTGAGTTCTCAACTGATGAGAGTGAAGCAGTGCTTTAGTAAGCAATTTGCTTTTTCAGACCCAGTCTAGTTGTGTGTTTCAGTTTTTTCTTTCTATATCTTTCAGAGGAAGCACGATTCCATTTTGTTTGTCACTATAGTCGACTCTTCTTCTTGAATTGGCAATAAATGTGTAGGGTAACCATAAACGAATGATTTGCTACCGGCCAGCCGAGGCATGCCGAAAACCTGAATAACCCGGCAGCCACGACAATTAATTGGGCACTGTTTTCCTCGCATAATAGCCCTTATTACCTGAGATTCATGTGACGACCCCTCTGACAGAGGTACCACCCCGTTATTGGCGGAAGGTAATTCAAACCCTAGCATTGCTATATCCCAACGGGGAGGCCAGACTCTGCTTATGGTACTTTTCCGTTAGCCGGGCGCAAGCGAAAAATCGCCAAATAATGTAGAATTCCGCCAAATCTTCTTACAACCATTCTCTTGGCGACTTGGCTTTCGTTTGGTTCACAATTGGCGACATTTGCACCCGGCTAACGGAAAATCGCTTCGCTTGGCGACTTGGCTCGCATTTGGTTCACCTGGCGACATTTGCGCCCGGGAAAATCACTTCACTTGGCGACATTTGAGCCAAATCACTTCGCTTGGCGACATTTGCACCCGGCTAACGGAAAAGTACCCTGCTTACTTATACGGCAGGTTCTCATCCCCAAATTTAAGGTGCCCCCTCTAGTGGTATAATAAGTGTGTAGGGAAAGAGGGATGTAAAAGAAAATGTCTCGGAATGAATCACATCTCGTTTCAGTATTTCTTGCTTTCCAACCGATCGGAGGGGCGATGTAAAAATGCATATTTGAAGCAATAATGTGATTTGTGTTTCATCCTGTCAGCTTGCAGCCTTGCTATTGGTACCTTTGAGTTCATACTCATTACGTAATATTCTTCGTTCTTTCACCGATAGCGTGACTTCTAGTAACTACTGTGGAGCATGCGCATTTGCGTGCATAGAAGAAAAATTACGAAGTGAAATTTTTCGGTTGATTATACATTCTAGAGTTCAAATATGTGATATTATTGTATACTAGCTTATATATTCAGCGTTGCCCGGGATGAAAATACTTGTCTAATATATTTAATGTAAAACCCGTTTTATGCAAAATATTATAATAAACCAAATCCACTCATCGTCTGGACCTTTATAAAAATTAAAATATTTAATTAATTGCCACAAACCCTTCACTGAAACCTTCTTTATGATTCATAGCACTTGTGATCAAAATTTATTCAATAGTTTAGATTTAAATGCATCAGCAATACAGAACGCTGAAGTTTTCTCTTTTTTGAAAAAGAGAAGTTTCCATTGGAGGATCGAACCTCGAACCTATAGACTCGGTGTTGGATGCTTTACCGACCGAGCCCAAGCTTGCCATTGTTTAGTATATAACCCCAAATACGGATTCATCATCGGGTTTGTACTTATATAGTTGTACAAACTATTTGAGTTTCATTCCAATTGAAAGCAAATTTTGAAGAAACGTACTCAGTAGTTTGGATTTCTACAGCATAAGAATAATTGGCGTTTTAGTTTTTGTTATATAGATTGTTTCGGCTTCTATTTACATGAACAGAAGAGCTTAAAACTGCACACGCGCTGTAGAAGCATAGAATTTAATTGATTGCTACTAAACCGTCACTAAAACCTTTCTTATTTTCTCAGTATTTGTGAGCAAAATTTAAAGAAATTCCATTTAGTAGTTTTGGAATTCTACAGTGTACAAAACAAAATTCCATTTCAGTTTTATTTATTGAGATTTGTATTTGATCTATGGATGCTTATGTGCTCATTATGTGTACTTAAAATTCGGTTGCTTCTGTAGGTTTTGGAACCACCTCAAGCCGTTGACTAATCTTAAACAGATGGTGATGCAACCCGTTATTCGAAAGGAACAATTGTAAAGAGATACGCCCTATTTACGAGGGAAAGTCAGTGAGTAGGTTACAAAAGTTAATAAAAAAGCCAAGATATTTACTTGAAAAGCATGTTTATTCCTCTGCAAAATTGCCATTTACATTGGTACATTTATCCCATCTGTTTATGAATTTTTCAGTACCTGATGCATTAATCCTTGGACAGCTGTCTGAGCTACTTATGCACCTCACTTTCAGAGCCTGCATCAGTCGCGAAACATTTTCCTCCCAGATGCAATTTAAATGATAATCGCGACGAAACAAGCGATAATACGGGAACGTTTACAAATTCTTGAAGCAACTTTTCATTTTACCTTCAAGGAAAATTTCTGCCGCTGCTTCGAATCATGTCCACCACAAATGAAGAACTGACCAGAAACACAAAATGCCCTTATACCGAGATGTGGACAGCCATGTTTTCTGTCGACGCTTTCAAATCAGCTATGGCTAACAATCCCCGACCGGACAACCTGTTCTTTGTCACCTTCCCCAAGTGCGGGAAAACCTGGGTGCAAAACATCGTCGTGTTCATCTTCAGCGAGGGAAGAACCTTCAATTCAGGGTTAGAAATGTACACTGAAGGCTATATTAGATGGGCAGTGTTCCGTCAGCGATTTCCGTGTACACTAGGGTAATACCACTCGGCAAACGTTTCTCGTCACGTGACGCATTGAGACAACCGGTCAGACAGGATTTTGGTACAGTGGAAGGTGAACTACGTCACTGTCAAAGTTACACCCGATTGGTTTGATTTTTCGTTGCTGAGAGTTTTCCGTCCCTATCGTGTACATTTTTAAGCCGATTAAATACAGTCCACGATTTCCGACATCTTGTCTGACCTACACGTGACGGGAAACTTTGGACGTGTGGCATTAGTCTAGTGTACACGGAAATCGCTGACGTTACGCTGCTCGTCTGATATAGCCTTGAGACCCTCTTCTTGGAGATGACGGAGCTGAAGCAGCAGAGGAAAGAAAGAGACCTCTGGGACCATCAAGTTCCATTTTCCATTTCATCTGACGCCGTGATCTTCAGAATCTAAATACAATTTTGTGGCCAGAAATCCAAAAGTAACAAATGTAGTTGATCCCAATTAATAGCAAATGTAGTTGATCCCGATTAGTAGCAAATGTAGTTGATCCCAATTAGTAGCAAATGTAGTTGATTTCAAGTAGTAACAAATTTAGTGCGTTCCAAGCACTAATAAATTTTGTTGATTCCAAATAATAATGAAATGATTCCAAGTAATAATGAAATGATTCCAAGTAATAATGGAATGATTCCAAATAATAATGAAATGATTCCAGGTAATAATGAAATGATTCCAAGTAATAATGGAATGATTCCAAGTAAT
>BGPR01017159.1:4845-18574 GCA_013235015.1 Araneus ventricosus
CTTTTCAGCTCATAACTTCTAAGCAATTCTAGCTGTCAAAAAACTTTCAATATAAAAGTTGTTCGTTATGATTAGGTGATAATTCGCCTAATTGAAATTTTCTTTCTATGTTCAATCGTAACGGAGTAATGGGGAAATTATAAATTGTTTGGCGGATTGAATATCACTTTCCAACTCATATTTTCTATGCAATTCTAGCTGTAAAAAACTTTCAATATAAAAGTTGTTCGTTATGATAAGGTTGAAAATGGCTGATTGAAAATGGCTTTTTAGCTCATCACTTCTAAGCAATTGTAGCTATCAAAAAAGATTCAGTACAAAAGTTGTTTGTTGTGATAAGGCAATAATTCGCCTAATTTGAATTTTCTTTCTATCTTGAATCGTAAGGGAATTATCGGAATATGAAATGTTCAGTCCCCCACCATTTCCACCCCCTTTGAGCTGGTTAGCCCATCTGCGAACTCGGCCGAGATTTTCACCCTCCTTACAACATATCCGTCGCCAGTTAAAATCTTATCAAAATTACTCTAGTTATCGTGTTTACAAAATAAGACGGGCCAAAGCGTTATGCATATACTTCTCTACTACTAATAATAAGGAAAAGAACATTTTGCCCTCTATTCTCATAAGTATTGGAGCTGCAAGAATGAAAGCAGCTGGAAGAGATTGCAAATGACGAGAGCTTTCCAACAAAGGGTAACATGCAGAGGTTGAAAGATACTTTAAGTTTACACAATTCTACGCCCTATGCCGGAGAATATTGTGTGCCCCTCTTAGAAAAAGGTAATATATAATTTTCATTTTAATATGAAATCCGTTTATTTTTCAAACATACAAGCATTTAATACAACATTTACAACATTTGAACCACATTAAATTTTTAATTCAAAATTATACTACCTATGAAATAACATACTACATTACACCTATAAAAGCACTCCGACGAATTTCTTCAAATAATCTGAAAATACTACTAGAAAATCTTCGTACGCTCAGCGAATAGGTTTGAAGGGTCATCGAAGTAAACACATCTTATTAAATATATTTAAATGAAAAGAAGTGCAAGAGCACGATACGATAATGTTCATAGAATACAACCAGCGGGAGTGGTCTCCATTAAACTTTCTCGTATACTCCTAACACATGTAGAGAAAAAAAATAAGCTAAAAGGCAGTAAAACGAACAATAAACCCTAACGCAGTGAAGAAAAAATAAGCGAAACGTCATACCACGATTTCCGAAGGTCGTCCAACGCGCAAGTGGACTTAGAAGCCGGCGTGATTATCAATAGGTCTGGGTGTAAGATGAGGAAAACGAAATTTGCAATTTGAGCGCCTTTTTTTCAACTGATTGACACAAACATTACACACAAATCTACCATTAAGGTAAGAAGGCCACAAACCAAATTTCATTTACCAAAGTAATTTTTTAAAGAAGTTATTGCGTTCAAAAGTATGCGATTATACAGACAGACAGTCAACCCTTTGACGGATTTGGTCAAAAAAATTTGATACAAACCTACATTCCTGATGATAAAAATGTCTACCAGATTTTATCCACCTAGCTATTCATGTTTATGAGTTATAGCGTTCACTTTAACTCGGACATACAGAGAGACAGACTTCCCGTGGACGGATTTTCTCCAACATTTGACAGAAACCTACAAATTATGTATAAAGACCACATAACAAATTTCATCCCCATAGCTCTAATAGTTTTCGAGTTATCGTGTTCACAGACAGACGCACACACAGACAGACAGACATGATTCCAAAATTGTGTTTTTCGGACTCGGGGAGGTCTAAAACGTGGAGATTCGTCAAAATATCGAACTCGAATTTTTTGACGATTACAATACTTTCTCTTTGTGTACTTCGTATATGAGAAAGGAAAAAAAATGTATCGCTCAATGTATTTAATATAATGAATGGAAATTTCAAAAAATCGTTTATTTGGCCTTTTCAAAATAATACTGAAAAATATGTAAATATTTTATTGTTATTACTTCTGTATATGTGCCCCTTGGCAGCTGCGCCCTAAGCCGTGACATCGGTTGACCCTATGAGAAATCTGCATGAAAATGAATTAACCTGATTTTATTTTCAGGGCAAAAATTCGTAAGCGTGAACTAAACAATTTGAAAGTGCAAGAATAATCGTCGCTCTAGACAAACACACTTCATTTCATTATACGTCTCAAATAAACACAATCGCTACTGACATTTTTCAAAATTTTATACTCTTTTAGCTTTCTTTGAGTAAATTAGTCATCTTTTTATGTTTTAAGAGATAAATAAATGCCTTTTCAGTGTTTTAGGAGGAGAAAAAAATGTTTGTTCCTTTTCCCATTACCCGTTTAGTACTACAATTTTCGATTTAATGATAAATGGTTGAAGAAAAAACTAAATGATTTCTGGAGGAATTTTTTATCATTAAATTGGCTTGTGTTGGCTCAAGTAATTGGTTCTTTTTAAATAACATAAAACTTTCATTCAGCTGCTATTTTGGAATTTCTTTTACAAAAACAAATCCGCCGTTTAATGTATAAAAAGAGAACTCGATTTTTATCCTTACAATTGGCTTATATCCGCTCAAGAAATTGGTACATTTTTTAAGTAACGTAAAAATTTCATCCAGCTGCTTTTTACGAATTAAAAAAATGCATTCTCTGTTTAAGGAATAAAAATCTTCATCCGCAAATGCCTTTTTATGTCAAAAAGACAGCTCAAAATTTATATTTGTTTCTCCAACGTCTGAGTTATTATATAGAGTAATAATGTGATATTTAGTCTATAATAGAAGCAGAAAACACGTTAATATTTCAGTTTTAAAGATAAATATTTCCTCGTCTATATATTTAAAATCATAGGCAAAATCAATGAACCAGTCCCCCATCCCCAATCACTGGGCAGATGCCGCCAGTTTTTATTTTATACGAAAGTTCGTAACCCCTAGATATGTCATTTGTGGACGTCTGCTCCCCAACCCTCCATTTTCGAAGGAAATCTCAAAAATACTACTTCACTGAACATTCTCTATAGAGAAAAACTTTGGCAGAATCCCCCAACCCCAATCCCTGTCCCTATTTCTGCAATTTTTATTTTATATAAAAACTCCTGTCTCCTAGATACGTCATCCGTGGTGTCGTGCCTCCATCATCCTCCCTTTTCGAGAGAGAACATGCTCTAAATGGAACTAGCAATTTCTATGAACCTTGACAACTTCCTCAACAAATGTTCTAAACCAAATTTGTTTGTGTTCATTTTTAGGTAGAATGAGGTGAAAATCTTTAGTAAAATTACAATAGAAAACAAGATGCTCAACGTTCCCTCCTCAGGGACAATTCGGGCCGTTTGAAAAATTGAATCCAACGAGGTAGACACTCAACGCAGGAATAGTCCCATGGGATAGATCCACTTTACAAATCTTCACTTAGAAAACAACACCATTTATCTCAATTTTCCATGTTTTAGAAAGGAAGAGAATACTGAATTTTTTGCAACCAATAATGAATTCTTCTGATTTTTTTTCCACATCTGGTAGGAATAGTCCCATGGGATAGATTCACTTTACAAATCGTCGCTTGAAAAACAACACCATATATCTCAATTTTCCATGTTTTAGAAAGGAAGAGAATATTGAATTCTTCTGATTTTTTTACCACATCTGGTGACCATACATACGAGACCGTTTGTTTCTACCAGATGCCAAAAAAAAAACTTACTTCATAGTATTGGCGCCGCGTATGAACTCATAAACAAAGAGGTGACTGGGAACACATGTGCAGAAAGGATTTAGTGAAAAAGTGGGCTTCAAAAACCAACGAGCATGATTTTGCACCTCAAATGGTTTTGTAAAGCAGTAAATTGTATATATGTACAGGTACCAATTATGGAAATTATGAGAAGTACATAAATACGTGTATATAATTTAATGTTAAGATAAAACGAACTTACTCTACAGGATTGCCATCGCAGTGCTACCATATATATTTTGATTTCTCCAACATTGTTTCCACGAGAAGCTAAGAATGCGATCAAATCTGTGTGTGAAGAAATGGCATGGGACGATTTTGGAAATTTCAGAAAAGAAAAAATGAACACTCTCTACATGGCGAGTGATCGCGATATGAAGTGATGCATGAATTACTGTAAATAATAAGGTTCACCGCTGTAAATGTTTTGCATAGAATCTAAATAATTGAAAAATGCATTAAACGGCTGTTAAAATAGAAATTGTTCGTCTGGTGATTGCTAGAGTGCCTGGCTATTGGTTCCTAGCACTACGGTGAAGCACAGAGTGATGATAATCAAAGTATTGGTGTTTGGAGCTCAGCAACAATGTTATGGAGCAAACACAACACCATCTCGTAATACTATTTAGAATCGGTTTATAAAGTAAAAAGTTCACCACATTTTCACCACCAGGTGCAGAAAAGGCCTATGATCATCCTGTAGTTTATTTGAGATACGCGAATGTAAATATAACGACGTCTTCTTCAACAGTTCCAACAGTTCCTTTTTCCTTCAAGAAGATTTATTTGACATTGTGTGTTATAAATTTCTTGTTATGGCGTAACTACATTTTGGAATTTCTCTTTTTTATAAAAGATTGATATCGTAAAAAGTCGATAAATCCTTTCGATAAAGTTCTAATATAAAGTTTCGATAAAGTAAAGTTATAAGATATAAAGATAATAATAAGATATAAGATAAAAAGTTCTAAGATAAAGTAAAGTTTCGATAAAGTCGATAAAGTTCTTCAAATGTTTCGGTGCCGAGATAGCACATTATTGCGCGGTCTAAGACGGGACTTATTCAGATTTATAATTTTATTGTTACAGAATCATGAAGCATAAAATTATCCTTACTGTATGAAAAAATTTAAAGGCGAAAATTACTCTTCTCCTTGCCACTTCCAAAATAAAAATTCGAAAACAAAGCTCAATATTTTTTCTGATATCTTTATGCAAATAAAAACCATCATCTGCGGTCTAAGAGAAGTTGAGAAACACTTATTTTTACTTTCTCGTATACGAAGTATACAAAGAGAAAGTATTGTAATCGTCAAAAAATTCGAACTCGAGATTGTGACGAATCTCCACGTTTTAGACCTCCCTGAGTCCGAAAAACACTATTTTGGAATTACGTCTGTGTTTCTGTGAACACGATAACTCGAAAACTATTAGAGCTACGAGGATAAAATTTGGTATGTGATCTTTACACATAATTTGTAGGTTTCTATCAAATTTTGGACAAAATCCGTCTACGGGAAGTCTGTCTGTTTGTATGTCCGTGTTAAAGTGAACGCGATAACTCATGAACGTAAATAGCTAGGTGGATAAAATCTGGTAGACATTTTTATCGTCAGGAATGTAGGTTTGCATCAAATTTTCGACCGGTCATGTGAACACTATAACTCAAAAACTTCAAAAGGTATAGAGATAAAATTTGGTACACAGTTTTATCATCATGAATGTAGGTCAAATCCGTCAAAGGGTTGACTGTCTGTCTGTCTGTATAATCGCATACTTGTTTACTTTCGAATTCTTTATCTCCACGCGCATGCGTACTGGTAGCAATCTCTGATAGCAGTCCCTGTGCACGCGTCACTTTGTCTTTGAACCGACCGGACGGATTACGTTACTTTGTCCTTGAGCCGGAAAGATTTGGAAGTGTGTGGGATGCGTTTTATTCGATACGCATCTCTTTGAATTTGATTCTTTACCTAAATGTTTTACAATCACTTTAATCTACAATGAAAAGCCTTCTGATAGTCACTGGATTCTGGATTACAGTAGGTTCGAATTATTTTTATCCAAGCGGGAGAAGGCAAAAGAGCACCTTTTTGGGGAAGTATACGAGAAAGTTTAGGGGAGACCACTCCAGCTGGTTAAGAACTAGCAATCGTAAAATTTGCGACACTTAGCGAGAGTTGAGGAGGGGAATATTCCTGCGTGCGAATTTGCCGTGGCCTTCAAGGCCTTGCGGCCTGTTTCGAGATGCAGATTCTTATAAGGAGAACCGAAAGACAGATGCCATATTGTATAAGTACCCCCAGGAATATTAAACAGGCAAAGTAGACAACTGCCTATGTGTCCCACAACTTTAAGGGTTCCTGAGGACTCGAAATTTTTATTTATTTATTCATTTTTGCGGTACTTTCAGAATAATTTAATTTTGTATTTTCATTTAATTTACATAGGCCGTGCACTCGAACTTATTCAAATTAAAATCAAATTTCGTTTAAATTTTGGAACATTATTCTAACAACATTCCTAATTAGTAACATTTTGCATGTTTTATAATATCTTCCGTTATAAATATATATATATATATATATATATATATATATATATATATATATATACATGAAAGGTATTCGTTGTTGTAGTCGTTAAATAAAAAACTGGCCGAGTTATTAACTAATTTTCTTTTATTATGGGAGAGTGACGGATTGTACGTACATCTTGGTTCAAGTTTCAAGTCAAAAAGAGTACAGAAGATCCCTGCATTCTCTCAGATAAGGGAATAACATATACACACGTGATCAAAGTGAAGGGAATATTGGCTATTTTTAGTAAATTACGTAAGTGTTTTAGGGAAAAGTATGGCGGCTGGAGACGCCGCCATGATTTTTTGTGGGCAAGTGAAAGCGATTAAAATTTTCTTTTAGTAATAAATATGCCAAAACGAGAGATTTAATATACCTCCATCGCGGGAAATAGAACGAAACTGGAGTTTAAGAAAAGTGATTTTGGAATACATTAAGACTTTAAAATATATAAATTAGAATTTGAAATAAAATTAAGTGAGATTATTACATATATATATGCTGCTTTCTTTATAATTTAAATATGCCCGATCCTATAATTAAATAGAATTTAGATCGTGTTAAAAAATTTCGTCATTTTTTTATTATTTCGTATAAAATTGCTTTTAAATCTTAATTCTGTATTTGAATAAACGATACACTGAAATCAACTCTTTTAAGAGCGATCCGCAATACATGGTTTGCTATTTCAGCTAATTCAGCAGTCAAAATTTTCTACTTGAAACCGCTTATATAAAGGTTAAATTAAAATCAATATTAAAATATCTGGTTTTGGAAGTTGGGGAGGAAAAAAGGGGCCCTGAGATCTACATTGCCAAAGCGCTCCTGGAGGGCTTAATCGTGCCCTTGAAGTATATTAAGAAAGTCGAGTGGAGAACACTCCCTCTTGTTTAAAATGATCATGTTACAGGCTGGTTACTATCTGCATATTGCTCGATGCGACTGGCGTGATGCAAAAATCGTTCAAACCGCTCTACAGGACAGACCGTTTGACGCACAGCTATCAAATTTGGCACGAGGGTCAATTATTTTTCAAGCTCCGATCGAGCCTCTAAACAGGCAGATAAGTTGCAGGAGGAGGAGATGCGAGATAAGCGACTGCGCATGTCTCTAACCATAACTTCAACAACTGCCGACGCCAGCTAGCCAGTTTGATCTGAGCTGTCTGCACGTAAACATGTCTGGTAGAATTGATGCTCCCGCCAAGTGCGAGTTGCGTAGTGATATTCGCCTATTTCAAGCAAAAGATTGGTTTGTGGAAAACGATCAATGCAGCTGTTTCTTGTCAGACTTCACGAGAATGCGAAGAGCCCTTCCGACTTCTGGAGATGTCCTCATTCGTGACAACACCCGCCCTCACAGTGCAGTTGTAACCCAACAGGTTCTGGCACAGTTTAAATGGGAGGCGTCTGATCACCCGGCGTATAGCCCCGATTTAGCGACGAGTGATTTCCATCTCTTCCCTGAATTGTAGAACTGGTTAGGAAGACAAGGCTTTCAGAAAAATGAGGATGAGAAATGATCATTGCAGCTGTTTCTTGTCAGACTTCACGAGAATACGAAGAGCCATTCTGACTTCTGGAAATGTCCTCATTCGTGACAACACCCACCCTCACAGTGCAGTCGTAACCCAAAGGTTCTGGAGCAGTTTAAATGGGAGATGTCTGATCACCCGGCGTATAACCCCGATTTAGCGACGAGTGATTTCCATCTCTTCCCTGAATTGAAGAACTGGCTAGGAAGCCAAGGCTTCCAGAAAAATGAGGACATTCAAAGCAACGTTAAGGTCCATCTCACATCACTGGCGGCAACGTTTCTCGAAGAGGGGTCGAAAACCTGGTCCACCGATATGATAAATTCCTGAATTTTCACGGCGATTATGTCAAAAAGTAACCATGCTCGAACATAACTTCTGGTAATAAATTCATTTTGTTCTCTACACGTCTCTTTTTTTATAGTCCTTCGGAGGTTGAAGAAAAACTGCCTCGTAGTTACTTCTCGGGTAGTAGCTGCTCACCAAGAAAGGGTTTTCAAAATTTTAATTAGATTTTCAATTATAAATTTAATAATTTTCCTCAATACTTTCGGAGCATATTATTACTCAAAAACCGTTCTTACACCAATTAAAATTTTTTTTTTAAATTTATCTTTGTTGATACCAATTTTTTTCCGGAAGATTTTCCTCTAATTTTAATAAATTTTTAAAAATATTTTTAAATATATTTTACAGCAATATTCTTTATCGTTTTAGTAACTGCATTTATAAACGCACGCGTTTGGACGACATTAAATATATTTTTTTTGTGCATGTTTCGTTGTTATCGGGTTGTTGGGAAAGTTTCCATCCGATTCCCATAGCTTGCGTTTATTGTGGGGAAGCTGAATTGTTGTTATCAACCTTTGAGGTTAGGTATCTAGGTATTTTCTGATAGGTGGTGTTTTCGCCAATATTTATTCTATTGAACATAAACTTTAATAGTGTTTGTTTGGTGTCAGTGTGAATAAGGAGAACGAAAAAGAGAATTTTCGGCATTTAATGTTTTTATATTACCGAAATAGCAAAAATGCTTTTCAAGCCGCTAGAAAAATGTGTGTTGTTTACGGAAGCAATTCTGTACTAGTGCGAACAGTCCACAAATGATTTGAGAAATTCAGACGAGGTGAATTTCACGTTTAAAACCGAAACGCTCCAGTTAATGAGGACCAAATTAAGGCGCTGTTCATAAATAATCAACGCATTACCCCTAGTGAAATAACAGAAAGTCTGGAAGTGTCAAATTCGACTATTTCTGAGCATTTAATGACAAATGGCTCAAATGGCTGGGACGTCGTACCCCAACTTTCATACAATCCTGATTTGTCACCTCCTAATTACCAACTGTTACGTTCTTTGCAAAATTCACTAAACGGAAAAAAGAAATTAAATTCTTCTGGAAGAGAGCAAACAGTATCTTGAGCAGAATTTTAGCTATAAGCCGAGGTCGTTTTATGAGAGTGAAATAATTGAACATCCCAAAAGATGACAAATCATTGTCGAATAAATGGTGCATATATTATTGAATAAACTTCATAGTTAGGACTAAAAAAATTCTTTTCAAAAATCGGCGGACATATTCTGAACAACCCAGAATAATAAGAGTCCATTTTTAAAAATGGTATCAAGACAGACGAATCAAGCCTAAAATATTATCTTGCTCGATGCTTCAGACTGGAGGCTAGAATTTCCATGAAATTTTTAATTTGTGGCAATCTTGTTCGCAATAATTACTTTCAAACTGACTCAAGGTGAAGAAACCCTGGAGATTACAACAATTTATAACTTTTTATGAAAGTCAATCGTACCATGTGGGAGATTAACTGTTTTGAGAAAGAAATATTCATTGCTGTCTGCAGGAGCTCTTCCTTTGGAGTTTGACAATCTCATTGTGTACATTAATATTTGAATTATGCAAAAATGAGGTGATTTATTTCATCTCTCTTCCCCCTAGAATTTATTCAATTACCAAGTCCCACTTAATGTCTCGTCAGGATATTTCGAAAACGGTGTTGCAATAGAAACCAGCGGGAGTGGTCTCCCCTAAACATTCTCGTATACTTTCCCAAAAAGGTGCTGTTTAACTTCCCCCCGCGTGGATAAAAAAATTCGAACCTACTGCAACCCAGAATCCAATGACTATCAGAAGGTTCCCATTGTAGATTATAGTGATTGTAAAATATTTACGTAAAGAATCAAATTCAAAGAGATGCGTAGCGATTAGATGCGAACCGATTTTCCACTCTTACCGTCTCAAGGACAAAGTGGCGTAATCCTTCCTTTATAATCAATGCATTTAACAATGATGTATACGCTGTAAAATATTTAAATACAGTTCAAATTCTTTAAGAGGGTAATTCCTTCATAACATGTTTGATAAAGATCAATTATGAAAGCACAATCAAAATTTAATAGGATGTATAGAACCATCATAGCATACTTATAGGAAAATGTAGTTCATACAAGCTAGAATAATAAAAGACGCCAAATAAACTTCCCTTGCAAGTTAACCAAAGTTAGAACCACGCGTAATTTGAAGGATCAAAACAAATAAAATACTCTGCGCATTTTTTTGCGCAACAGGACCTGGCGAGACGCCCTATATGTTTGCCTCCTTACAAAAGCTCGCCGCCAGAATTGGTTTTTGGCAAACTGCCAAGTTTTCGGAGTGTCCCTTCGTTGCACAGGCATTACCAGAACGCATGCGCATGGAGTTGAACAAGTATGCGATTATACAGGCAGACAGACAGTCAACCCTTTCACGGATTTGGCCCAAAATTTTATACGGACCTACATTCATGACGATAAAAGTGTACCAAATTTTATCCATCTAGCTATTCAAGTTTTTGAGTTATAGTGTTCACATGACTTCGGACATACAGACAGACAGGCTTCCCGTTGACGGATTTTGTCCAAAACTTGATAGAAACATACAAATTATGTTTAAAGACCACATACCAAATTTCATCCCCGTAGCTCTAAAAGTTTTCGAGTTATCGTGTTCACAGACACACAGACATACAGACACACAGACAGACATAATTCCAAAATTGTGTTTTTCGGAATCAGGGAGGTCTAAAACGTGGAGATTCGTCAAAATCTCGAGTTCGAATTTTTTGACGATTACAATACTTTCTCTTTCTATACTTCGTATACGAGAAAGTAAAAAGTCCCACTTAATGTCTCGTCAGGATATTTCGAAAACTGTGTTGCAATAGAAAACCAGCGGGAGTGGCCTCCCCGAAACTTTCTCGCATACGACCAGTAATGTGAGGTGGGTAAACACCCAGTGGTAGGTAAATATTGTTGGGGTATTTACCCAAGGCCTGGTTATTTTGAGAAAAAAATTATGAATGGTGATCTACAATGAAACATATCAAATTCATGAATTACTGAAACTTAATATTTTGCAAAAACAAATTGCGTATGTTTTTAATTTTCAATTTTTATGCGCGCTCGAGGTACCACAACTTTATTTAACGTTTTTGAGCACGAAATCTTACTACAGAATGATGTCATGCAAGATTTCACCATACCTTCCATCTGGAGGATGTCAGAACAAAGTTAAGGTTCAGGGGGTTGCCATAATTTCCGAAGCGCATGTGAGCGGCTCGCTACAATTTCCTTCGTAGACCGCCAAGGTCAAGGTTTCCCTTATTTTACTCACTTGAGTAAAATAAGGGAACCGCTCGCCAACACACAGTCGTAATGTGCATTTTGAACTAAATATGAAATTTGAACACCTTTTTTTAACCGATTGAGATGAAAATTGGGCACAGATCTATAATTAATGTTAGTATCCGTGATAGAAAGTTTTATTTATCTAAGTCAAAGGGCTTATGAGATACAACTATGCGATTATACAGACCGACAGCCAGTTAACCCTTTGACGGATTTGGCCCAAACTTTTATACGGGCCTACATTCATGACGATAAAACTGTGTACCAAATGTTATCCATCTAGCTATTCAAGTTTTTGAGTTATAGTGTTCACATGACCGCGGACAGACAGACTGACAGACTTCCCGTTGACGGAATTTGTCCAAAATTTGATAGAAACCTACAAATTATGTTTAAAGACCACATACCAAATTTCATCCCCGTAGCTCTAATAGTTTTTCGATTTATTGTGTTCACAGACAAACAGACAGACATAATTCCAAAATTGTGTTTTTCGGACTCAGGAGGTCTAAAACTTGGAGATTCGTCAAAATCTCGAATTTTTTGACGAATACAATACTTTCTCTTTGTATACTTCGTATACGAGAAAGTAAAAATTAATTATCTTTAAAGAGTATACATAAATTAACCTGTTTTCCATAAGGCAATTTGTTTCGTCGGTATCAGGTTTCATCTAAGACGGAAAGTAGTTCGCTATTTCATGGATTTCAATCTATTCTAATATCATAAGCGATATAAACTACATCGATAGTATCAAGCTCAGCACCGAATTAAAACAGGTCGTTACGTCATGAAGCTGCATCTCTCTAATATTTAGATATGCCGTTTTCTTTTCTGAACACAGAGGAAACCCAATTTTTTGCAATTTTTTTTGTCCGAATTAAATGTTTTTCACAGTCTTTCACAGAATGAATTTCGTAGTTTTTAATTCTAGACATATTTTTAATTTCGATTCTCGACTTACTTTGTATATATAAGATTTAATTTATAATTTCTAAGTTGGAAAGATAAAGTAAACACTTATCCAACATCAACGAAGCGTTTAAAAATAAGAACAAGACAATTAAAGACTCAAACGAAGGAGAAAATCACAGTAATACATATATAGATCTATCAATAAGTAAAAAAGAACCATTTAGAGATGCATAGCAAAACAAAAATAGATTATGATACCTCAGAGAGAAAATGTTAAAGTGAAACGGCTTGTATGGTTACGCAATAAAATTATGAGTTTGTCACTCATATCTCAATATAAACAACAAAACTTTTATTTCACACTTGAATTGGTAATTACTCAGTAATGTGAAACTGTGAAAAAAATTACAGTTAAGGCGTTTTCAGTAAAATTTATCTGATTTTTTTTTATTCCCAATAAATTCTATGAATTTGTCATTACATCACCTAATTCGTTTCAAATAGTATTTTCTGTTTTAAAACTGTTTTTTTGTTTTATAATATAAAAATCTGAAATGCTAGAAGCATGTTTTGGTTTTTAAAAAATAATTATTTCAAATATGAAGCTCACTACAAAACGATAGTATGCAACAAAATTCATATAGATTAGCAGAAAGTGCAAAAACTAAAGCGACAGATTTTTTTGGAAATAAATTAAAATGGCTTACCGCTATCTTTGTTATTCTACAATTTTTCAGTAACATACAGATCGTGATAGATACTAAATGTTTGGGAAAATAAATGTATTGTCTTATGCATTAGGTAAATAAAAATTGTACAATTTTTCAGTAACATACAGATCGTGATAGATACTAAATGTTTGGGAAAATAAATGTATTGTCTTACGCATTAGGTAAATAAAAATTGTACAATTTTTCAGTAACATCCAGATCGTGATAGATACTAAATGTTTGGGAAAATAAATGTATTGTCTTACGCATTAGGTAAATAAAAATTCTACAATTTTTCATTAACATCCAGATCGTGATAGATACTAAATGTTTATAGAAATAAATGCTTTGTCTTATGCATTAGGTAAATAAACATTCGCCGCAAAATTAAGATTATTTTAAGTTATTTCTACAAAAAAGAAAAAAAGGGAAAACCTATTTTAATTTGTTGCAATAGAATTTCTCTCAATTTACTGTTAACAAAATCCCCTTTGCTTCCTCTTATACAAAGCGTTCAGTTATCAGTTTGAAATAGTACGCCCACACTGCTTTTCAGA
>BGPR01017159.1:18584-33123 GCA_013235015.1 Araneus ventricosus
GTTAATCTGCAGATTAGCCAGATAATGTGCACATTAACTGATTTCTCCACTTTAGCGGTAACACATGCACAATGTTAGAGCTGTTACTCTCTTTGGTGTGAGTGGCAAGGAGCTTCCAAACAGTCGAAAAGTAAACAGTGCCTGAGCGCTCTAACCTAGGTGATAAAAATCGCCTGTTTTATGTTTTTTTTACCCCTGCTATAAAAAGTTTTAATGTAACTGGAGATGATAACTTTGATTTACAGCTGATCATTACTCAGCAGTTAGATAATTAATGCACTCCTCCCTCACTGATTCATAATTAAATTTAAACGTACTGTTAAATAGTAAATTTTTCAAAACAAAAACTTTAAACTAAATTTGCTTTTGTAGACGAAAGTAAAAACTATATAACGATAAATAGTTGCAACATTAGGAAAATCTATTTTGGTATACTTTCTATTTAATATTTAAATATTTATACACGATAATCAGCTTTTTTACATTAATACCGTAGTAGATTCAGTTACTCTTCAAACGTATTCACTGGAATCTCAAACAAATTGTTTTTTTTTAAAAAAACACTACTGGAAAAAATAAATAATTTATTAAAAATAGCCTTGATTGAACTGAAAAGAAAATTGGTGTTTTCATACATGTATATTAAACACCAAATCAAGCCTCGTTAGAGTTCGGCTATATAATTAAGTATCTTATAGTTTCAAAACATAGAACATAAATGAAGAAAAAGATTCAAGTTTTAAAAATTCCAATCTATCTCTGCTATAATAATATATAATCTATAATCAACACTCCATGTTCCACAGACAGAAGATTGATCATGTAGAATTTTCACACTGTTGCTTGCGACAGACTTGTATTTCAGTAAGGAGAGAAGTTGAGGTCCCATTGTGCAAAAATTTTGTTGGTATCAACCTCAATCTTTTCCTTTCTGTATAACCTAGGGCATTCTTCCGTTGTCGGACAGCCAATCTTTTTTATAAAATCATTAGCAGGGCTATTGCTACTCATGGTCATCATGGCGAATCCTTTTGCCTTAGGCAAAGAAACTATCAACCTCCTTAATATAACCTCCGCCACAGCTGCATCATCTGCGTACAACGGACCAACCTGCCCGCACTTGTGACAACTTATCTTGATGGTGCCAAATCCCACACACTTCCCCTCCTTAAAGGCAACCAGAGATTTGCTATCAACTTCTTTGCAGTTGAGCTCCAGAGATCGTTTCCTGTCGTATCCGACTAGAGCAAGGTCATACTCGAACATGGCTGGCAGGAGGGCGTCTTGGAAAGGTTCGATGGTAACACCCTCTGGTACTTGGTCTGAAAGGGCTTCGTGGTTTATGGGATCTTCAGTTTCGTTTACAACACAAGTCCATCTAGTTTCAACAATTGGAAATCCTCCTTTGTCACGGTATAATTCCAACTTTCCCGGCACTGCATTTAGAGCAGCATTTCTCGTACCAATGTGTTCCATGCATGCATCCCATACCTAAATAAGTATTCCATGGATTAATGCGAGAGATTGGCGTGAAATAAAAGTAATTGTTAATAAATAGAAACTAAAGTACAAATACAAATGCACTATCAAGCATTTCATAACATTCCAGATTGAAATAAAGTAAGAACATAATGTTATAGATCAAGCAGTTTCCCATCTTTTCTAATTTTAGAAATTCGATGGTAACTTCCTCTGGCACTTTGTCTGAAAGGGCTTCGTGGTTTATGGGATCTGCAGTTCCGTTTACAACACAAGTCCATCTAGCTTCGACGATTGGAAATCCTCCTTTGTCACGGTATAATTCCAACTTTCATGGCACTGCATTTAGAGCATCATAAATTTTATAGCATGATTAGATGCTATAGGTGGAGAAAAGTCTTTACCTTTATTTTCAGTTTTAACAATAGTCCTTTTTTTTAATAACATGGCCGAATTATTTAAAAACTTAATAATATAAATCTGAAATCGGATACATTCTCAAATTAAAGTTAGGATGTCAATTGTTTTTACTGATTGATGTTGGTTATAATTAAGACCTTTTAGAATTACATAAAATTTAATGAATTGGTGTGTGATCAGGTGAAGCTTTTGAAGCATTATTCACATTCATATTTATTAATGAATGATATTTAGAATGCTGTTAAATAAATATAACAATAATAGTAGAGAAATCGGTGACTTTTTTATTTGAAAATAAATATGAACATAGTTTAGATTTCAAACAAGCAGACCATTTAGATAACTTAAAATACCATAATAAATAAATGTATTAATGAAAATATTTTTGTTTGCTAATATTCAATAAAAACCATAATAATAATTTCTTGCAATTTTTGAGGGCTTAGAATAGTTAATTAAAGGGATTTTTTTATATTCCTTTTATTTTACCACAATAGTCCGCCAACTTATCTGTTAAATCCAAGTAGTTTAATAATATGATTAAAATGTAAGTGAATTAGTTTTTAATCTATATATAATGAAAGCAGATAATTTTGCAGTTCAGCATTTAAAAGTACCAAATCCATTTAGATAGCACAAAAACCTACTTTATTTTATTGTACGAAAAAGTGTAAGAATTCCTTAAACATTGCAAAAAATTTGTCTTTTAGCCATGCTGCGGAAAACGCAGATCAATATTTTAGAATAAAATAGTATTCAGAGACTTAGCTTAGGTTAAATGGGTATTACTGTACAAGAACTAGATTTGGGCATGTTGTGCATAAACTAGATTTGGGCATGTGGTGCATGAACTAGATTTGGGCATGTTATTGCATAAATGAAGGTTATTGGCATGTGTGCGCAGATTGTTGGGCATTTGTCCATGGACTAATTGGCATGTGTGCATGAACTAGATTTGGGCATGTTGTGCATGAACTAATTGACATGTTGTGCATGAACTAGATTTGGGCATGTGGTACTGTGGCATGACTAGATTTGGGCATGTATGTGTGCATGAACTAGATTTGGGCATGTTGTTATGATTTGGGCATGTTGTATGAACTAGGTTGGGCATGTTATTGCATGAACTAGATTTGGGCATGTTGTGTATGAACTAGATTTGGGCATGTTGTGCATGGACTAGATTTGGGCATGCTGTGCATGTGGCGGTATTTAGGCATAGTTGTGCATGGACTAGATTTGGAGCTATGTTGTGCATGGATTAGATTTGAGCATGTTTTGCATGGACTAGATTTGGGCACTTGGTGCATGGAACTAGATTTAGAGCAGTCTGTGCGTAAGATGGAATTTGGAGCATGTAATGGTGCATGAACTAGATTTGGGCATGTTGTGCATGGACTAGATTTGGGCATGTTGTGCATGACCCTAGATTCCTAGGCATGATTTATGTGTACTAGATTTGGAGCATGTTTGCATGGACTAGATTTGGGCATGTTATTAATGGACTAGATTGGAGCTTGGTATGTGCACTAAACTAGATTTGGAGCGATTGTTTTATATGAACTAGATTTGATGATTGTGCATGGATAGATTGGGCATGTGGTGCATGAACTAGATTTAGGCATATGGTGCATGGATAGATTTGGATGTGAATTGTGCATGAACTAGATTTGGGCATGTTGTGCATGAACTAGATTTGGGCATGTTTGTGCATGGGACAAGATTTGGAGCACATGCTTATGCATGATAGAACTAGTTTGGGCATGTTGCATGATGGACTAGATTTGGGCATGTGGTGCATGAACTAGATACTGGCATGTTGTGCATAAACTAGATTTAGGCATGTTATGTATATCTAGATTTGGGCATGTTTGGGCATGTTGTGCATGAACTGGATTGGGGCATGCTGTGCATGAATTCGATTGGGCATGTGTGCATGTAACAGATTTGGCATGTTGTGCATAAACTAGATTGGGCATGTTGTGCATGAACTAGATTTGGGATGTATAGCAAATGTTAGAAGAGTCGAGTCCAAAAAAATTCACAAGAACTGGACTTAAAAGCTTGAGCATTCTTATTGGTGTGCTAAAGGCTATTACAGTTATAATACACGCAAATACGCGCGAGCCAATTCTTCAAGGATAAGTTGACGGTGGGTCTCTGGTATGGCTGGCTGGTATACCAAGTCTTGTCGAAACAGTGCCACGTTTGCGGTTGATATTTTCAGATCAATTTTCAGTAGGATGCTGAATATCTGATATTTGTTTTGAAATTCTTGAAATCATTGCATTCGTCATTTTAAACGGAAAATAAGATCCATCCACTTCTTTCAAATAGAGACTGAATTATTTAAGAAAAATATAGCCGAGTGATCAGTGTTGTCTGTTTATTCATTTACAAGGATGAATTTACTGTTCTCGACAAAATGAAATAAAAAGTTACTGAATAAATGTATATGTAAACAATTCTTTCGGATATACGTTTACCTTTTTACCCACACCACAGCCACGATATTTTTCGAGACAGCAGTAGATGCCAACAAATGCGAAGTCAGGATGATGAAGAACGGCAGAGCATGCAGCTATTACTTCGCCTGCAAGAAAAGAAACGACATTTTAACATTCCACTGAAAATTTGCATTTATATGTTATCTGTTTGAATTTGTCTAATTTAATTGCAGCTATGCAAATAACCTACTAAATTTCATTTATTTAGAATTCACTATTTTAGTTTATACCTATGTTATAACTCAGCAGTTTACAAGTGTGAGTCGATTGCTTATCAAATTGAATTTCCATCTGTTAATGTTACAAAGGTATAAAGTCGTTTCCCTGAGATGCTAATCTTGGCGACAAACTTGGCAACTTGACGACAAATTTGGCGACTTTGGTGACAAAGGGAATTTTCTAGAAGGACCTCGAGCTTTCAACCTATTTCTACTGGTTTCATGAACTTTCTAGAGATTACGTCACTTCCTACGTAATAAAGTCACTTCCTGTTGAAAAATATAAAGGCAAGCTCTCAAGCCAAGAAGAGTCTGTTGGATTTTGATCTGCAAGCAACCTGGTGAACTGACAAGAAACCTTTGAACGCTGTTTTGAGATTTATTGGTAATCTCTGCTGTGATTTTTTACAAGTGCTGTTTTAATACTTGTGCTACGTTTCTTTTCCTAGAATATTTGTAAAATAAAGAGCTTTATTTTTTGATCCTGCTTATTGGATTGCATTCACGTACACGCACAAGATAATTTTGTTACAATACCTATGTTATAAGTTTACAAGTGTGAGTAGATTGCTAATCAAAATGAAATTTCTTCTGTTGTACAACAGACTATCTATAATTCGAAAATGAATTTTGAAACAATGCAGCATTTGAATTTTTTCTGTTATACCAAATCAGCTACAGTGCCGTTCAAAATTATTAGACCGCTACAGAAAATTTAAATTTTTTATACAGAAAATAAATGTATTGATTTATACCTCAAATATCTTAATTTTATTATTAATTCAATCGTATTCATTATAAAAAACTTCCAATAACTTAAACTTTATCTCAAAGTAAGTCAGAATTGAGACATTTTCATATAAATCTAAATTATGTGTTGTTCAAAATTATTCGAACGGTCAAAAACTTACAACGAAAAAATAACATAACAATTTTTAAAAAATAAATATCCGTGTTTAATGTTTATATGTTCCTTCTTTGCCTGAATGTGTTTCATTCACGCTATCAACCAGTTTCTGTGTTGTCTCCAGTTTAAAACAGCGCCATTCATTTTTGATCGTCTAAAAAAAATAATTTTTACTTCTTCTCCCTTCAAAAGGGAATTTCTGATTCATAACTGACCATAAATTTTAGATAGGATTAAGGTCTGGTCTTTGTGCTGACCACTCCAGTTTCTTAATTTTGTTCTCTGAGATATAATCTTTGGGATCTTTAATGTGTGTTTTAGGTCCTTATCTCGTTAAAAGATATGACGTCGACCTACGCTGAAATTCCGGATGGATTTCTTCAGATTTTGGGGTATGATATCGACCTACACACTCACAGTCATTTTACCGTTGATCTTCAAAATTTTACCATCACCTTTAGAGGGAAACAAACCTTTACCATCACATTCCCGCCTCAGTGCTTTACTCTCTGTAGGATGTTCATCACTTTAAGAGCCTCATCTGATTGTCCTCACACTCTTTTACGTTTTCTTTTTATTCAAAAAGATCATATTTCCTTTTGTTTGACCACAGAAGACTGTCCCAGAATTGTGAAACCTACGAAATATGCTCTTTTGCAAAGGCCAAGCTCATTGTCATGTTTTGTTTTCAGGTGTATTTAGATTGTATGGTCTTTTCTTTGGATACAGCTTATCAACCCTGAGTTTTTGTTTATAAGGCAAACTGTTAGAGCTGACACATTCAATTTCAAGTCTTTCACAATCTCTCCTGACGATATATCGTTCTTTTTCTCTGCAAATCTTACATTCATAGAGTCTTGTACTTGTTTTCGGTTTTCTGTCTCGCCCTTTCTTGTTTTCGATGGGTCCTGTCGTCTCATACTTCTTGCACAGATAGTAGATACCCAACGTCGACAATTCATACCTTTTTGCAAGGTTTTCATACGATATCCCATCATTTAGATCTTCATTGTTGCGGTGGCGAAGATTAAAGAAATCTTTTTGCTCTTGTTCATTACTGTTGGCTTGCCTGATTCAAAGACCAAAAAAAAATAAATTGCCAATAAATTAAACTGTTAAAATTTACAAAAATAAAACAAATCCAATTGGTACTCACTAAAATATAAAATTCGTCATCAGTCGTTCGAATAATTTTGAACAGCTGGAATATATTGTTTAAGAAAATAATTCTTTTTAAAAAGTAGTAATATTTCATGAAATAATTAAAACTTATATGCATGTATGGAGGATGAAATAAGGTACTAGAAAATCAAAACAAAATGGCAAATTATCAAGTTTTTAAACTTTTATGAACAAAAGAAGAAATTTTTAGAATCCCTTCAAATAATTTTCAACAGCACTGTATAATACAAAATAAGTATTAAGGAGTTGGTTACCCATTTTATAACTGTTTCAAGTTTTCTTTTTAAAATTGTAAATCCTTTTAATGACTTTGTGTACTGTTGAGTTTAAGACGTAATGTATTTCGTCACATAGTTTTCTGGGAAGAAGATTGCCACAAGAGAAGCATATGACTATTTAGGATTACCACCCATAGGACAACAGGATGTTAAATGCTCTACAAGACTGACCCGACTGCTTTCTACGCTGGTGATATTGAAACTGTCATTATTTTCGAAGAAATGAACTTGATATGACGTCTTCCTAGTGAAAAAATATAAATTGGCACAAGAGAAACATTTGACTATTTAGGATTACCACCCATAGGACAACGGGATGTTAAGTGATCTACAAGACTGACCCGACTGCTTTCTACATTGGTGATATTGAAACTGTCATTATTTTCGAAGAAATGAACTTGATATGACGCCTTCCTAGTGAAAAAATATAAATAAAAATATATGTATTCATACCAAAAAAGCATTTGCGAGTAGTTGCAGATTTTTTATTATTCTTTTTGAAATGATATTTCTTCATTTTAAATTAAGGTCTAAATGAGACAGTTTGAATTGTACAGATTTTGTAAATCTGAACCGTTATCTGAGATGGCACGCTACATTTTAAATCACTACATTATATCACAATGTGTATTTTAATTACTCCAGATTGTCTTCTGGTTATATGATGTCGTTGAAATGTGTGGCGGCCTCTCGAACCTTTGCATTTTGATCTCTCCCTTTGCCATGAGGCGGCAGGTGGAATTTTATTCTTCCATGCAAGATGCTGAAAAGGTGCAGCTCTGCGCGCGCACTATTCATCCAAGTATGTATAGGTGTGCCTTTTCCATTTCCGACCAGACCAAGACCCAGACCGAGAGAGAGAATGCAAGCAGCATAAGCCAACCCACATCGGTGTTGTATGAGCCTCTGTGGAGTACATATGATAGCCATCTTGCCTGAACAGAGTTGGAGCCTTTCAACTGATTTTATTCATCTGCAGTTGCATGCGACTTGTTGATAATCAGCTACTCTGATCCAGATGTACCTATGGTCCTTTTTGGCTTCTCACTGAATGAGTTCCTCTTCTCGCCCAAGTATACTTATGTGTACGGTAACTTTTTGTTACGAGATGTGTCTATCTGCAGATCCATTTTGGTTTAAGTGTTTTTTAATGTTCTAAACGACAATTTCATTTTTGCACTGTGAAATAAATGTTTGTTTATGAATCTCTTGCCTGGAATATCATTTTGCAACTTTACTGATCTGAGTCAGTGGTGAAGTGGGGTATTTTTTGAGGCATCCTCTATCCCCTTGAAATGCATAAAATATCCCATCGAAAGAATCAGCGAAAGCCTTAAGGAACTATGAATTAGTAACCTTAATGAATTAGCATAGAAACACAAAATGCGGAAGCATGGCAAAATAGTAGAGATTAGAGCCATTTACTTTCCATCAACAGAGTATAATTTATATTATTCTGGTAATGTCTTCTATTTGTGGTTAATAAGTATGGCATAGCCTTATTCTATGAGAACAGAAACAAAAATATTTTGAGTCATACAGAAAGCAAAGATTTAAACAAATATAAGAGTTAAGAAAATAAATAAATTTAGCTTAAAACTTTTTCTCAGACTTGAATAAATTCTAGGAGGTCATAAACTTGGGTCTTAGCCTCAAAATTTTCAGAAACGAATTCATCTCAGCTAAAGAAATGGCAGTCAAATATTATAAAGAAATTGTGTCATCTGATAATAAACTGAACTAACTGAGAATCAATGAAATTTGCACCTTACTGACTTTTGATCAAATTACTAATAATAACCGAACAGAGATTATTGGGGTTTTAGTTCTTCGGCTTTTTCAACGATATGTAACATTAATATCTCGCTATCTCTTTTTCAAGTTCAGTAATTTATAAAAGGACAATTTCTGGAAAAAATGACGATTTTTTCTAAGATTCCTCCATTTCTTCAATTTTAATATCGCTTCAACTATTATGATATTTGGAACTTTATCTTTTAAACGCCATCTAATTGACTTCGATATTTTAAAAGTTTTAAAAAAATTACTAATATATTGGCCTAGATCTGTCTCTCACTGATCCGGTAACGCTCTGACGTCACCAATAATAAAATTCATGCCATAGCACTGCGAGACGTTAAACAGCATTATTTCATTGTTAAAGCACCTAAATTTCAGCAATTTTAAATTTTAAAAAGTAATTATCGTTCTAATTTCAAATTTAATAGCTCTAAAATGGTGAAATAAAATTTGATATCAATTGATATAAAATTCATCTCGCTATGATCAATAGTACCGGAGAAATTTTAAATTATATCACTCATATATTTCATATTAATTTCCGTTTTTAATAGAAAGTAGTAAATCACTTCAGTGGTATATCACGCGCGTGATATAGTTTGGACGCCACGATGCATCTGATTATTTATTGCAATCGTGATATAATTTGATAATATTTTTTGGTAACGTCAAAATTTACACCAAAACATCTGAAGTACAAGGAAAATTTTTAAACAACGAAAAATACTTCACACGGAATGTTGTTTACCAAGAGGTTTTTTGAATAAAGAAATATGTAAATAATATGTAAATAAAAAAAATATTTTCTGTCATAAAACATATGTTTATTTTTTTTTCAATCAATGTTAAACATTTCTATCGCGTATATATCTATTTAAACGCGTCAAATTTGACAGGAAATCTCTCGAATGAAGAGGCAATTTCCACCTGTCATACCATGACCGGTGATTTTCTAGTTTAAGATAACCCTATTAGCACAAGATATTGTACGATATCGTCACGATGTTATTCGATATTCTGAATACCGTACAATATCGTGAGGATATCGTAGCAATATTGTACAGCATCTTGTGCTAATAGGGAAAGCACGAATACTAATATATAGAGAGAGGAAAGTGGGGTAAAGTCGGGTACCTAAGACTCGAAGGCCTGTTACAGCTAAACTATTCGACACAGACATTGTCAAATTTTATTAAATATTTATTGTTTATAGGAGTAAAATATATCTTTCAAGAGAAGTCATAGTTTTACCACTTTTTTTACTAATGATATTTTTATTTTGAAAAAAATCATTCTACCCGGTTTTACCCCACTAGTCGGGTAAAACCGGTACACATGTTAACTCATATGGGAAATTAGGAAAACTCGATTTTCGAAAGGAAAAGTAGCAGACATTTTTATTTTGCATGACAATGTAAGAATATTAGTTACAAAATTCATATGTAAAGCAGTTGTATCCTTCCTCTGCGCCATTGCAACTTTCGTGGGCCCAGCTAAGACAGTTTCTACATTGGATTAACCTTTCTCATTTATTCAAATTAGAAAATACATCATTAAATATAAACAATGAACATCTGATGTTTTTTTATCGTCTTCATCGAAGGAATCGTCATTACTGACTAACCGGTCTTGGAGTACCCTGTTTTACCCCGGGTGCAGAGGTCATCGAAATAGAAAAGCGCAAATATTAGACCAAATCTTTATTGTTTAATCTTTATTGTTTTATAGGGTATAAATCTTTAGTAAACGTATAATAAGATGTACTAAATATAATTTTTATAACTGTAATTATTATTAAATAAGGATGGTTTAAAACCAAATGAACATTAGAGAGTTGTCTTAAACCAAAGAAACCTTCACAGACGCAGTGAAATCAACGGCAACATCACATCACTATGACTGTTCCTTTTTCTTGACTAGAAGAGTGTAATTCAGTATCTTTCCGATAGAAAGGAGAATTAATAGCGCCAGAATCAAGGGTACAGGTTTCACCGCACTCTCCCTATATAGCTATACTAGAACCTTCTATTCCACTATACGGTACCGGTTTTACCGCACTCTCTCCAACATAGTTATACTAGAACCTTCTATACCACTATACGGAAGGTATAATTATTTATAAAAAATAAATACCGTAGGAAAACAGCAACACAGCTCAAAAAAAAGAAAAGTCTGGTAGATACAGAAAGGTAAAATTTAGAGAGTGGAACTGTATAAAAATACCGCATTCTTGGTGAATAAGGCAATTATACAAAAATATAAAAGTTATTAGAATGGGAGGCAATCCAACAACTCGAAAATTCTTTTAGGCTATCCAAGAGTTATTGGCCGAATTTCCTGTTGTTGATCCATGATCAGATGAGTAAACCAACAACTCATTCCAATGTTCTAGATTTTACATTGCATTAACAAAAACAAACATTTGACTCAAGATCAGATTAATGTCTTCACATAAATCTTTGGTTGAAATGGAACTGCAACTTGTTATCCGCTGACCCTGAAACTGAGACTACATATGTTGGCTTAGTTTATCACGACCCTTTTAGAAAAATGACTCTTTTTAAATGTTTAACGCAAAACTTCTGACTATCAAATCCGTGTATAATGTTATATCGCATTCCATAGGTGCACTACTAATATTCCCTAAAATAAAATAAGACTGCATTTCTGAGTTGATCCTAGATTTTTCCTGAGGAATGGGCAAGCATATAAAGATTACGGAAGTGTGCATGGAATCCAATAGTTCTCAGCTTAGAAAAATCTCAAGTATCGAGTTTAAATGGACAAGTACCCTCCCTAGCAGAAATTTTTCATAAACGCCAAAGCATGGTGGCGGTTCTAATACCACTTGATCAAGCATATTTAGACAAGCCCATGAATCAAGGACTTACGATGAAGGGAAAGTGTGACATTTCCTGTTTGTTGATCTGTAAAGCGACCTTGGAGAACTTAGATAGCACATGTGGTAGAAATCCGACTTAGCTCTAATATACAATGTGTCCGTAAAGTCATGGTGCACTTTTCACCGGTCACAAGGAAAGCAACGAAACAAGATAGACAGGTGGCATCTTCACCAAATGAAAGGAAAACTCTCCAGGTTTGCATACCTGTTCAGCCCAGTTCGATGTGGGATCCACTTGTTGCCCTACACACATCTAAACGATAGTCCAGTTCTTCCCACACACGGGTAAGGACGTCTGGTGTAACAGAGTGAATAACGTCCGTGATTCTCTGTTTTAAATGATTAATGTCGTTGATGCATTCACTGTACACACGTTGTTTCACATAATCCCACAAGTAAAAGTCTAATGGCGTTATGTCCGGGGATCGTGGTGGCCATGCCATGACAGCACCCCTGCCTATCCACCTCTGGGGGAATATTGTATCCAGAAACTCTCGAACAATGTTGCCGTAGTGTGAAGGAGCGCCGTCCTGTTGAAAGATGACGCCTTCTGGAAATTGTGGAAATGCATACAATTGCAGCATGTCAAGGTAGATGTTTGACGTCACAGTGCGTGGTGTTGCGTCATCACCTGCGCGCGCACACCGTTGCACTACAGACACTCTTTGGGATACTGTCCAATGTAGCGCAAGTTTCAACCTTTCGTTTCGTTCCTGTTCGCCACAACAAGCGTTCATAACTGCTCCATGACTTTATGGACACACTGTATGGGGGAGGGGGGTTCTGGCTGGAGGAGTGTTTGGGAAAACGGTCCCAGGTTTGTGTTTCGCTAGGAAGAAAATCAGGGAAACTGGAAGACCGTAGAGATCTATTCGTAGTTAAAGCGCACATTGATCAACCATTTGTCGCTGGTTGAAAGCACAGTCAAGGGATTGAACGCTGAACATTCTTCCTCCAATTCACGCTCCTTAGTGATTCTATGCACCGACTCACTAGGCCATGGGTGGAAAGTGCAAATGAACTCTCCCGCTTTTGATCCAGTATTATTCAAAAGTTAAAAAAAAACGACGAATTAAGTTTATGTAGTAAACAATTTGACAACTGTTGCTTTGACAAGTTACAGAAATGAATCTGAAATTATTTTAAAATTTCGTTAGATATTATTTCAAAAGCAAGAAATCCGTAAACATCCATTCATATCTGATGCTATTATTTAATGTAATTAATTAAAGTAAATTACAGCGCAAAATTTCAGCTATCATAAATTAGTTATTTTGCACCACAGTCTATGAGTAACGTTATTTTGCGCCAGATCGTTACTTCATCATTAAACGAAGAAGGCCTCAAAGGAACACCTCACACTGAGCGCAGAAAGGTTTAGTCGGCACGGAGGAAAACGAACTCCACTGGGTTTTTTCTACATCCCGGCAAATACGAAAACCGATACTGTGAGTGAAAAAATAAAATCTCTTAGGCGTTCTTATGTGCATAGTTTTATTTCTCAAAAATGTTTCAATACCAATTTGTCTATATCTTTCCTAGACAAAAATAAAACTAAAAGTGTCTTAAATACTAAACAACAATATGAACAAATTTTTTTCTTCTATTTTTCTATTTTGTTTTTATTACAAACATTATTACATTATTTGAAAAACATTGTTTCTGTTTCGATTGGTCTATTTTGTCTCCAGACAAAAATAAAATAAAGAGTGTCTTACAATATTAACCTTCCAGCGGGAGCGCGTTTTCAAGACATACTTGCATTGTGCATCGTATTACATATTTATATCGTTCTTTTAAAAATTTAAGTGCAATTTTTATTTATAAAATCTTTGTTTACCATTAAGCTAATAAATACTGATAATTTAAATAAAAGTTGGATTTATTTTTGTAAAACAACACGATATACATATTTATGTAATACGATGCACGATATGTCGTAAAATTTGTGCAGGCGCGCCCGCTGGAAGGTTAAACAATTTGAAAATCTATTTTTTTCTTCTTCCATATTATGCATTTATGACAGATTTATGTGTGCGAATGACAAAAGTTTATAGTTTAAAATTCGATTTAAATGAGTGAATGGAAAAGAATCGTTTCACTTCTGTTATTCTTTTTTGAATATTTTCAGAAACGTATAACTTTATCTCTTTAACTGAATATTAAACAGAGATCAGTGTCGTTCATACACAAACGCCACTGAGCAAAAATGGAACTTATAAAAAAATCAGTTTTAAAAATGAAAGAAGTTCAAAGTTAATCAATGGTCTAAAAGGTGCATATAATAGTTATTAAGTTCATTAAAGTTCTTCATCGTAAATGACAAGCATTATTTGCTACCATACTGTTACACGAAAGCATGGGAACATTGCCCGAAAAGAAACAATATCGATTTTACGTACAAACTCTTATTTTTCATCGAAGTTGAATCCGCTGCATCCCTTCGCCATCCCGTTCAATATTGAAGGAAAACGGATGAAACCTCCGGGATGCTCCGCGCATAGTTTCAATTCTCACAAAATGTTTCCATATCGATTTGTCTTTCCAGTCCCCTGACAAAACCCCCCAACCACTCGTCTCCTCGGCTTCTTTCCCGGGTTCTGCTCGGATGAGCGCGAGCGTTTTCTTAAACTCGTCGCCTTGGTTTCCCCGCACGACTCCAGACGAATGGATTTAAATAATTCCTTCAGGAATCTCCTAATTATTTAAGTCTCGGAAACATCGTAAGAAAAAGAGACTTTTTCTTACGTCACCATTACTTCCACGTTGCTGAGTTATAGTGTGTTTATCTTTTTGGGAAATGGCTGGGTTTCCCAGAAGATATTTTTTTAGAAGGCTGCGAGAAA